>DWON01011704.1:0-10039 GCA_018251015.1 Phocides pigmalion okeechobee
CCAGAACAGGCAGCCCTCCAGGTCTCGATTGCGTCTGATACACAATGTATTTTAACTAAAGGGGTTTTGAGTACGAGTTTTGTTTTTATTATATCTATATAATAATCAATATTTACTCAATTGTAATTTGAAACCAACTCCAATATAAAATATACTATTTTTTACTCTTAACTGTTTTTTTTTATTTAAATGGGACCAAAGGAAAACTACAACGTATATTTCCAAATCAGTAAATATATGCCTTAAAAATACAACCGCCTTGCAGGACTCCTCTTTTTTTTTAATTCAATATTTACAATGATGAAAATCTTAAATCTAATTGTAATGAAAGCCTAATCTAAACAATCTAAAGGGAGTCCGTGTCCATGCGGCATGGTTCCAAGAACACTAGCTAGCTCCATTCCCGCGTTGAATAGCAATAGCAATTCTGTGGGCAAGATATGAACCAGCCCTCTTGTCACCAGCTCCGTCGATCAAACGTGGTACTATTTGTTTGATTTTTGTTTTTAATTTGGTTAAAAAGTGAGTAATAATGAGTAATTTCTCAGGTTCCCGAACTCGAAGATCGGCAAGATGTTCTCCGGATACATTCCGATCGTTCTGGATACGCTGAAGCAGCACTATTTCATTGATCGCGATGGCGGCATGTTCCGCCACATTCTCAACTTCTTGCGCTACAAGAAATTGCTGCTCCCCAGCAACTTCACTTACTTTGACTTGCTCATCCAAGAGGCCATGTACTTCGAGCTGGAACGTAAGTACCTAATCCTTTAATATATTCCTTGCAGCACAACATTGCGCGGTGCAACGCGCTTGCGGCCTGTACACACCTGTGTTGTACGTACAAAACTGTATGGATTACGGGTGAACAAAGGGCTGTGTTTACTTCGGCGCTGTAAGACTGGGGGAGGATATCATGTCGTATTCGTAGATACACAGATGCTAAGAATACAATATTTCTGTGAATTTTCGGCGCATCTTCAGTCTAGAGAAATAAGCTCCAGTTAAGTGCCTCCTCCGACAACGCCGACCCGATCCAATATACGAGCGCCGCATTCAAAGCGTTGAAAACAAATACAGACAAATTAGTTGTTTAAATCCTTAAAAACGTGTTTTCAGAAGTACCTACATCATTCAACACGAAAAAACATGTATGTAACTGTCTTTTGTGTAGAGGCTTTTCAAACTATGATGGCGGCGCAGCATGTTTGCCGCACCGGCATATCCGGCGGCCATGCCCTCGGCTCTTTTGTGCGGCGAACTCGCCAGTATAAAAGCCGCGGGGCAAACCACCGGCGCCTGTGCCATCGTCATAGTGTGTGGGAGCCTTTAGGCTTTGAATTTTATTCACAGAAAGATTTCAAATATGATTGGGATTATTTGCTCCGTTGGAGTTTCAGTGCCTTCCGTTTACTTTCTTATCCCATCCATCAATATTTTGAGATTCGCATATTGGCGCCACTCAACTCAGGCCTGGGGTTAGCCAAACCAGATGTTTTCTGTTATTTTCTTGCTTCTGTTACATAGATCAATTGGAAGTGCGTGGAACTTTTTTTTTTATTATTGCATTGCATTGCATAAACGGGCATGCAGGCCATCAGATGGTAAGTGGTCACTGCAGCCCATGAACAACCACGTCCAATCTCAAATAGAACAGAAGTTTTATTTAAGAATGGACGCGGATGCGTTCGTACTCTTGAGGACTAAGATAGTCGCCTCCAACAATGTGTATCCGGCAACCACACCTCCCCAACCGAAACACAATACATGAAGAACATGTTGCTTCATGGCGGGTTATGAGGGTACCACCCCGGGCGAGCTTTAACGGCTCTACCACCTTCAACTTTTACTACTTTACTGCTTTAGAGCAGATCAAGAGAGCGTTGGTATCTCCCCGCTCGAACGGTTTGATCCTTGCAAAGTGCAAACTTATAAATCAAATTCAAATATTTTACTTCATTGTAAGGTATTTACATACACTTAATGAACATCAAAGTTATAATATAGAATCATCTAATCCTTCAAATAAAAGATTACCTTCATATTCATTTTCGTTTCCACATTTCACCAAAAGATCGTCTTAATCTTAGATTTCTTTTTCATATTTCTATATATACACCGCCATAGTCTTTTTCCAACTCCCGCCGTGTCTTTTTTTTCTTAAATTCTGTCTTCTCTATGGCCAATGTTCCAAATCCTCGTATTATGATAAAATAAATTCAACATTTTAACGAATAACATAAATATAATTATTTTATTATGTTTATACATATAAATCATATCAAAATAATATTGTCATCACAATACAATATTTAATTACGACATCCAATAATGGCATAATTTCCTAATCTTAACCTTACACAAAGCATCTGTAGTCGTCGGACATTATGTCTAGGTATACTTAAAGTAAAAAGTCTGATATTGGTAGACAGCGAGACTTACAGCCATTATCTTGTTACATACCACAAGATAAGGGTAATGCTGGTTTGATAAAGATTGTTATCAGGCGAGACGAAAGGTTATAAAATATTATTGGCGAATTTATGTTACTTAAATTTATTTATGGTCTGAAACGACTCCAGCTCCACTTGCTCCATTATTTTAAGTTATTATTTGTAAATTACATTTTAAAGATGAAAAAGATGTGTGTTTTGGAGTTTCTTTCGCTGACTCCTCTCCAAAACAAAGCACTTTAAGAGTCGTTGGTAGTTTAAAGACGTTCAAAAAGAGTTCTGTAAAGAATCTACTTTGAATAAATATATTTTGATTTTGATTTTTGATTTTATACATCCGCGGCTTTACTTCTTCTGTAGTTTCATTAATAATGTAAATAAAAACGAATGATAGATTCATTTGCAATTGTAAAATCTATTTTTAATGTGATATCGTAGACTTGGGAATTGGTTATACTTCATGTTACGATACAAAACAACTCAAGTCATATTAGTTTACAAACAATTGCATTGTATGATGAGAAGCAAAATGCAAGTTTCCTTCCCGAGGAAGATATAACATGTGGAAATAAGGCGGTCTATTCCGCATACTTCTGCAAGACTTTTTTACCCGACTTCTAAAATTATGTGTGTTACATTGACTTCTAATAAACATATTGTATTTCTGTCCCTTTGTTGAATGTGGGTGATTGCATCTATTGGAATAATTATGAAGCGCACACTACCATGCTACTCCATTGCGGTAGCCACCATATGGGGCTTGTTCGGGTGATCATGAAATCTTGACCAAATTTATATGACATTACCTTTGAACCGCCTTTTTAAGAAGCAAATAAAAATAATTACTAAAATCGAAATAAAAAAGTTGAGAATGATGATGATTTTCTTATAGAATTTCATGTCCCAACATTACCAAATTTATATCTGACCACACATTAAGCACTTTCATTCTGATTAACAAAAAAAAAATCAAATACCGTTACGTAGTAAAGAACAACCGCTAAACATACAAAATATTCAGATGAATTGATAACCTTGCTCTTTTTTAGAAAGTAGTTAATAACAGCGTTTTAACAATATTATTTATTTATTTATTTATTGGGTCAACAACATAAGTAACAGTAGGTAATTTTACATAGAGGCTTAACAAGAAATAGATACGGATTTACTGCACTTACAATTACAGATAGACCACAGCATACAATCGTAAAATTTTAACTTAAATCAATTAATCAATATCTTATGCACAAAAAAAACAGAAAAAATACAAAATAATATTAAACACGTGCAAGCTAAAATACGTTATTGCTTTTCAGCATTTTCTTGAATTTTGATAGGCTTTGAGAGAGGATGTCAAATTGTGGCAACTTTTTAGTCACATTGTTATACAGACGAGCCAAACGAACAACCGGTGAACTGCGCCTCATTCTTGTTCTACAGAATTTTTCTTTAAATAATTTACAGGGACATCTCGGTATCTTATTAAGTTGATGTTAAAAACTGCTTTGCAACAATCCGCCACCACAATGTATAATGTTTCAAAGAGTATATATTTCAAAGTGTCCACTATGCCCACCCTCCCTTCCGGATAGGAAAAAGTGATGTGACTAAAAATATATACACATATTTAATACATTGTGGTGTCATCATCATCGGGGAACGTCCCAGCCTCTATGGGCGGGGGAATACGGGCCTCAAGGTATATCCTCTTTGTCCGGGCCTGAACTCGGCCTAACTATAGTAGCCCTCGCCCAATGTTAAGTGGGGGGGGGGCTCGGGGAAATCCCTCCGGCATGCTCGACTCCCGCTGCGTCCGTCATCCACCAGCTGGTTCTGCCCGATGCCGGTGAGTGGTACGGCCCACAGATACAGCCTGCTGGGAAACCTGAACCCTTTCCAACGAAAGGGGCAGATGCCAAATCTCGGCAAGCGTCCTCCTTTTAGTCACCTCTTACGACAAGCTGGAGATACCGTAGCGCTATTCTGGTCCTGCGCTACAGGGACATTGTGGTGGCGCATTGTTGCAAAGTAGTTTTTAACCTTTAAGTTCGGTTTCTGCGCCAGTCACTCTACGACGCTGCAGCTGACGCGGGTGATCCACCATTTGGCATCCGAGCTCAATTACGGGCGGCACACGTTCGGCGTCTTTCTCGACATCGAGAAGGCGTTCGACCGTTTGTGGCAGGACGGGCTGGTATACAAGCTCTTGGATACGCCCGCGCCCGCGATGCTGGTCCGGATGATAGCTTCGTTCCTATGCGGGCGGGAGTTCTACGTATCGGTCGAGGGAAAGCCCTCAGACCCCAGGCCACTACGTGCGGGAGTGCCGCAGGGTAGCTGTCTGTCTCGCCGGCGCTCTACACCCTCTACACTAATGACGCTCCCACTCTGTAGGGTAACCTGAGGGAGTGGGAGCGGGACGTTGTGCTCGCACTGTACGCGGACGACTGTATTGACATCCCAGTTACCGTTGAGAACAAAACTGGGGATCTATAAGACCTATATTCGTTCACGATTGACCTACGCAGCGTCAGCATGGTATGCGTTGGTATCAAGGTCGCAACGCAAGCGTCTTCAGGTGCAGCAGAACCTAGCCCTGCGCACCATGGTGGGGGCCGGTCGCTATGTCCGTGGTGGCGCGTGATCTCCGAGTGGAGTGATCTGGTTGGCGCGCCGTATGTACGAGAGCGCTGATAACGGATCACTCTCTCATCTAAGGGTAATCGCGCCCCTACACGATCAGCCGGATGGCGGCCGACCGTTCCCAAGGGAGCTGCTGGGCCGGGCTGAGTCCCCCGAACACCGAGTAGTAGATTTAGTGCAGGAAGTCCCCGTGTTCCTTATTCGTTAAATTAAATATTGCTATGTAGTTTTTAGCAGGTACTTAAATTCATACAGCCTGGGTAAAGCGATATTTATGCTATTATAGCAAATTAATACCAGCATATTATGAAAAAATAAACAAAACGTAGTACGTAAGGAGTACCTTGTCGCACATACGTCTCGTTATTTTTTCAACCAGTCGTATCGGGAAAAGGCGACCTTAATAGGATCATGTTGCGAAGTTTGCATTGTATGCTAATTACAGAGCGTTGCTGCCCTTCCAGTCTCTGAGCTAGATGCTGGGGGAGGAGCGTAGGAGATAGTTGTAGCTTTTCATCATTTCATTCACTCACGAACAACGGGCTGAATTGCAAGATTGCGCCAAGTATTCCAATTAGTTTCCTCTGACAGCTAGCCGTTAGTCTGTGAATAAGAAGCCATTCCGTGCTCTACCACCATGTTTGAAATCCATCATGTTTTATAACCGTTTTATTTTACACTATTGTTAATTATATTATTAGCGCTCTGCTTGAAACACTTCTTGGCGACAAGATAACCTGCATCGCTGAACACGTACTACTTATAAAATCATTTTCACAAAACTTTAATAAATTTATATGAAATTAAAATAACGTGATAAGATTATCTTAAAATAAGAAGTACGATTACAAAGGATCAAACTTTAGCAGCCTACAGGATCAGGTCAGAACAAATGCTAACCATTTAAGTTCTGAACAAGGTTGGATGGGTCAATGTGCTGCAGATACCATTTAACATATCATAACTTTTCCGACATAAAAAGTTATACGTATATTATTATTTACATATGTAGAGATATGTGTAAATTGATATAATAACTTACATTTCTTAATTTATTTATTTATTCTTTATTTCTATCATACAAGATGAATACGAGCAAAAGCGGATTTAATTCTAAAATCATTCTCTCTAGTTAACGTTAGGCCAGTGACTATTTCATGAAGGCAGTTACTAAGTTTACATAAATGATAATATATTAAGTGAAATCATAATAATAGTATTATAATTGTAAATCTAAATATAATACAGCATATACATACACATATGCATATATAAACTAGAGATTTTTATAGAAATCTGATCTGTCTTCACGTAAAAATCTGAAATGTTTGTTTATTACGCGATAATATGGTGTTAGTGAGGCCTACACGTGCGAGATTATCCCGTGCCTCATTATTTGAGCTAGAATCCCGGCCCTTTAATCCGGGATTAAAGCCTCCTACAAATGAACCGACGCTTTTCTTCATGAAACATCTTTCAAATGTTATTTTTGTATTTACAACCTATGTATAAAAAAAAAGAACAAAACCCAGCGAAGTTTCTTGCCGAATCATTCTAGCGGAGGCCGCATCCTGAACATGAGGTACATTAGAAAATATTGTAATTGACAATTTGTAAATGTTACCGCAGAGTTATACAATATATTCATTTTGCTAATAACGAGTGCCTGTGACTATTTAACACTACATACACACATGCATCAAATAAAAACGCATTTTTATAAGTGTTATAGGTTTGTCTGTTTGTTCCACGTAATCTCCGAAACTGTTGAATCGATTTCGATGGGGGCTTTCATTGTTGCTTTTCCCGAAAAAGCAGTCATATGAAAGATTAATTTAGATTTTGTTCTGGGTCTGTTGATTCATGTACTTGTCTTTATATGTGGCATGGCACCCACGACACGAGGACTCTACTACCTAACCTAGTTAGGTACGAATGTAGAAGCCATTTTTTAATTTACTAATATTTCACCAAGTCGAAGAATTCTTGTTCAGTCAGGAGCGTACCATCGCGACTCTTATAATCTGCTGTGAAGCAAATCTTGTGTTTCGAATTCAAATGTTAATATTTTATTTCATTGTAAGGTATTTATATACACTTATAGAATGTCAAGGGTACAATATAAAATCAGTACTTAGGCTTTGAGCGTCCTGTTGGCTAACGTTGACCGGGAGAAAAAAGCCGGCGAAAATGGTTATCTATTTACATAAATGATTACGTAAGGATGAATTTAATTTACGTTGCAAAACGATAAAGATTTTTGGTATCAGTAATTGTTTATTTCTTGTGTACGGGTTGGTAGGTTAGGTAGGTTGCTTTTTACGTGCTGATCGTAAAAGGCGGTAAAACAAATCTTTCTGTATCTTAAGATTTCTGTGATTCAGAAATTTTCAAACGGGTTGCTTACGAAGCAAAGTACTCTTAACTATGAATTTTGGATTCTTGTTAAGATAAACTAGTATTAGGATAAGACAGTATATTTCTGTGTAATTTATTTCTCGACATTGAGCAAGCAAGAGGCAGTATCCCGCGGCTCATTATTCCAGCTGAAATCCCGAAGCGTGCTTATAATCCGGGATTAGGATCCCGCGCAAATGAACCGGCTTTCTCTTCTGCGTATTGTTCGCACTTTTAAGAATTCCTGTTATTGCCGTGTTTTGAAGGATTATTTATGTATTTGATTCTATTATCTGACTTATTTTATGTCAGATAAAAATCAGACCTTGCAGGCCTTTTAAATATAGCAGTTCGTCGATATATACATACAATCTGTAACAGTTGTAAATTCCTATCCGATGTCGAGCGTACAAGACGTGATGTGTGACGATTACTAGCTATATATATTTCATATGCTCTTTTGCCCTTGAGATACTTTAAAATCCAGCTTTCTATTGTCATTGTTAGAGGGCAATTGTTAAACTTTGTCAGAGGCCCAAATGGTAATTCGTATTGGTCGCGTGACGTCATGATGATGTAGCCATTTTATGAAGTTTGGCAACATTTACATCATCATCGAGGGACGTCCCAGCCTCTTTGGGGGGGGGGGGCGTCGAGGTAAACCTTCTTTACCCGGGTCTGAACTCGGGGTTGCACCCCAGCTTAACTATAGTAGCCCTCGCCCACTGTAAAGTGGCGGGGCACCGGATAATCCCTCCGACATGGTAAACTCCCGCTGCGTCCGCCATCCGCCAGTGGTACAGTCTGTGGGCCCAAGCGATGCGTTAGCGTGCGGTCCCGCTGGGCTCACTTCACATCGCAGATCAGGTGACCGTAATGTGGTTGCGGGGCAGCGTTAAGGAGGAGCTTTCGGAAGGTTAGCGGATCGATGATGAGGATTGACCTGCACAATTCCTGCCCGTATAAGTAGGGGCGGTGACCGGTCTGATGCTGCGGCCTTCGCTCTTCTTCTCCATCCGTAGAGGCAGCGACTGGTTCGAGCACTTGAACCTTTTCAAACGGAAGGGCCAGGTGCTAGATCACGGCAAGCGACCTCCTTTTAGTCGCCTTTTACGACAGGTAGGAGATACCGTAGCGCTGTTCTGGTCCCGCGCTACAGTGAGTCAATTGAATTGAAACGTGTGTTTGAAATGCACAGAACTGACGACTCATTTTAATATAATTAAACCTTCAAGAAAAATAGGGTACTTGCGCTAAAAATAAGGTAGATTGGAAAAAAAATGATTGTAGCACTAGATTGTCGTGATGGTTTAATTGAATAAGTCGCTAACTTTATATTTGGTTAAATCTCTGCAGTATCGCTTCTGATGCCCGAAGCGCCCTCTATATTTCTATATGCACTGCTCTGCTCTCAATATTCTTATACCACAGTACTACGCGCTGTAATTAAAATATTTTTGCATAATTTTTTAATTTAACTACTAAGGTAATATAAAAAGTATAAAAAGTTTATGTTTTTACATTTTCTCTCCTCATCGCAGCTTAGCCGTGACCACAAGCCATGTAACCGGTTCGAAATACTGGCAATTAAAAGTCGTTGATCATGAGTACCCGTTACATTTGATTTTAAAGTAATGTTATCGCCGAATTGTGTTCTCACGATTAACGATTTTTGATTTTTGATTGCCGATATTTCAAACCAGTTTCATGGCTCGTGGACACGGCGAAACTGCGGTGGCGGGAGAAAACTATTGCTAAATGTTAATTTTAGATTAATCTTTCCACTCTAGTTCGTTTTTCTTTTACAGGTTTCATATCATGACACACCACACATAAATCAAAATAAAAAATAATTAATCATGGGTACCCGGTACAGTAAAACCCGATAAAGTAAAAAATACCCGTTAAATAGTAAAATGAACACTAATATTTGTAGATAATATACGACATATTTTGAAAGTGCCCGAAAAATACGAAATGCTTAGGCAATACTAGACTATGAATACAGCCACCATTATCCGCTGACAAATGTGCCGTAACTGCAATTTATGCCCGCGCCGATACACGAGCCGTGTTTATTCGTTCCGCACTTATCATCTCCCGAACTGAACGGATATTTATAGCTATACAAAACCCCTTTCCTTTAGTGCGAGGGAAATAGATTTTTTTACGTAATGGAAGTTGCAGACTAGTACGCAGCTCACCTGATGTTATGCGCGTTTTCGTACGACGGTGCGTGCCGGCTAGTAGATGTCCATGGGCTGCAGTAACCACTCCACCCCCTGCTGGACTGTCCTCTCGTTTTCTACTTTTTCAACATAAAGTAAGAAAATACACTTCTATTGGGATTTTTTAAAGGTGATCACTACCGTGTCTATCTGTAACCGATGGCTTTAGAACAGGAGTCCTGTCTACGTCGACCACAAAGTCCCCGTAGCTCTGCCTGTCTTAAGACGCCTCTACTAATTAGGACTGGTAGTCGTCCAGGATCGGAAGTGGCAAGAGGGGGAGCATGAGTTATTCCAATGCGGCGATCCCGGGATTTG
>DWON01011705.1:0-10038 GCA_018251015.1 Phocides pigmalion okeechobee
AGATTTCAATTATCAAATAAAATAAAAAACTTGAGGTTTCAAACTTGTCACGTTATTGAAGCAAAGAAGCGATATAAAAGAATGTTATTTTTTATGTTAATGTCGTTTTATGTATTTTTTATGTTAATAAGTAAAAATGCACACCGACACCCAAACCGGGTATTTAGCGAGCATACAATTTTGCTGGTGAATGTAACTGATTATTACGTTGTATTATTTTCTGTTATTTACGTATTAACCAATGTTTAACGTTTTTTTTTTTTTTAATTATTTTTTTGTATACGTAACCGTTTATTTTGGCCGTAACTTTGAACAAAATAGGCATGTCATAGAGAAAACACGTTCTTTTTTTAATTATCGTTTTTTTTTTTAATTATTGGATGCGTTTTGTATTTTGTTTTTAATTTTGATTACTGATGGATTGGATGACGCTCTTGTTTTTTTTACTTTTATTTTAAAATTAATTTTCGTATTGAATTCAGCATGATATTTTGAAATCATGCACGCCCCCTGTACCCCAGTTAATATTGTCTGTGTAGTGTTACCATCTGAAAATAATATCTTTTTTTTCGTTCTATCTTACTGTTGTCCGAAATCGGATCTTTGCGCGCGTGTCTGGAGGTCTCAGTAAGTTGGTCAACAATACCTCGCATGACCATGATCGTGTTCGTTGTTACCTCATGTTTCAGTTTGTCGGTTACCCTATATGATCTTTTATATGTATTGTTCTTACCTTACGTTCCTTGTAGGTTATTTATTCTATTTGTTCTTTTATATTAATTGTTCTTACCCTAAATTCCTTGTGTTATCCTATTCCCTCGTCTACATTTATTGTTTTCATCCTAAGTTCGTTGTACGTTACCCTATTTTTTCGTATATATGTTTATTTCTTATTGTAAGTTCCTTGTAGGTTACCCTATTTATCCTTTTGTACGAATTGTTCTTACCTAATATGTATTTGCTCTTATTTTAATTCCACTTTGACGGTTACCCTATTATGTTTTGTTTGTGTTATTTTTTATTGTGTGTTTGTAATCCCTTGTGTATTTTGTACTAGGTAAAAATGAGAAATTGTTATAAATATTAGATGAGAAATCTGTAATAAAAAACGGTAAATTACTAAAAGACAGATTTTTCTACAAGAAATGTTTTTTTAATATTTTAATTATTAATTAATTTTCTTATGTAGTGCATTGGGGTAATTATAAAAATGAAGGTTTTCTTGAAATACATTTCCTAGAGCCACTCCCTAAAAGATACCTGATATTACTTAACTGATGTAGGAAATTAACATGACGTTTAGATTAATGTTGTCATAGCAAGAATATATCTCGGTTTAGTCATAAATCGTAATTATCAGAAAAGTCCCATTTTGATAATTACCCCAATTCACTATATTACATAGATTAATGTATGACGTGACTGACGTGACTTTTAACATAGGTAAGTTTTTTTTATTCTCAGAATGTGAAAAAAATAATTTATATGCAGCCAGTTTTTTATTACAAAGTAACAGTTGAAATTTTCGAAAAATATTTTGTATTTCTAAATTTATCGGATAATTATTGAAAACCGGATAATAATGTTTATAACAATTTCTTTTTATATAACAACTGTCCCTTAGTTCATCGTTAATTCATTTTACTCCCTTATTTAGTCTCCCGTAGTCTCCATACGTTATCTTTATATCTTTATTAGTCTTCATAACTTCCTTTTCTATCTTTTTTTAAATATTAGTGACGTATGTTTTCTGTTCTGCCCCCTTCTGTAACTGATATGTCTGTTCAGTTATGGTTTCCATTTATTAATTTTGATTTCGGAATATACCAGTAGTCTATCGTTAGTGCATATTACTAATATTTAGTCTCCCGTAGTCTTCTAAGTTCGTATCTTTATTTTAAAGAATGTGGCCTGTCTTCTGTTCTGTCCCCTTCTATGACTGTTTGACTCTTATCGTTACAATTTTATTTCTGTTTTTTTTTGTGATGATTTTTTATCATTTTTTTATAGTTTATATGTATAATGTACATAATATTGATAAAAACACTTTTATTCTGTATATATTATGTTATATTCCTGTTTATTCTGATTGACAAGCAAGTCAATTGTTTATCATTTTGAAAAGATTTTTTCTAAAGTGTCTTCCAAGCATGATTATGTCTGTCATTTTTTTTATTTTATTTTCTGATTATTGTTCTTGTTCAAGAAAAAGTGATTTGTTTTCTAGCTCGAAAATGTAGACATTTTCTTTTTATTTTTCATTTTTATTCTTTTTTCAAAATTTTTTCATAGCCTGTCTAAGCATGACTTATTCATCTTTCTTTTCTTTCTTCTTTCAACACCTTTAGAAAGCTTTTTTGAAAACCATTATTTTGCGACGCTACGTTCAAAATTTTGCGTGCATAGCTTTGTTATAGACGCAAAGATATTTATTATGTCTAGATCGAGAAGGATTTTAGAAACGTCCTAAAATGGAATCCAAAATTGGAATTACCATTTCAGCCTTTAACACTTTCCCTGCGGCGCTCATATATTATATCGAGTCAGAGCTGCTGGAGGCGGCACTAAACTGGAGATGTTTTCTGTAGACTACAGTTATACTACAATTCACACAAATATTGTATTTTTAGCATCAGTGAAGCATCTAAGAATACACAGAAGTAATGTAGCGTCGACTTAAACACAGCACTTGCATTCGCCCGTAATCCATACACATTCGTACGTACAACACAGGTGTGTACACGCCGCAAGCGCCACAAAAGAACACAGACAGCACTTGTGTATCCCGCAGGGAAAATGTTAACTGTATATTGCGTAGAAGTCACACATACACATAGTTAAGTCGTAGTACACCGTTGAAATGGCGCCGTTTACGCACACATCTGTATAAGAGTGAAGCCGTTTTTCCGTCACATATTTTTCGAAATGCGGTGTTTAGACATATGTTATATCTTTGTAAAAGTCTGGTAATGTTATATATAAGTTGCTATTTTTTTTAACTCAATTTTTTTTTCCTTTTAAAATCAGGTGTTATTGTGATATGATTAAATTGATTAATTTTTTTTCATGTCTTTTTTTGCTTATATTGAAAATATATACAAAGCAAAACAGTGCCAAGTCTATTTTTGTGAAAAACTCAGTATATGTCTCTTTGATATTGACTTTATAGTGTTATCTTTAGTCAGTAAGATGGGCTTAGTCTCACTCTTCTGATTCTATGACTCCCGTGCCCAACAGTGGGCGAGTAATGAATCGTTAAATATAAAAATAATGCTAATTATGATAGTACAGTATCTGTATATATATACTTGAAACAGCTGTATTTTTTTATTTATTCTGTTTTATCTTACAATGTTTATTTCATTAGTATTCTCATATATGTAAAAAAAAGTCTGTATTTACTTAGAATCACAATAACACCTGCCGGCGTAACACCAAAATGTTGTAAGTCAAACTTTTCAATATTTCATTTCCAGCTTTGAAACACTCGCCGTCAAAGAGAAAGAGCATCGCGAAACCGGCTAGACCGCAGGAAGATATCGACACATCAGGTATTTTTAATGTTTTCATATGTTACTATGAATATAGTGTATTTTTATTTTATTTTTCACAACGAATTTACAAAGCGAATGTCGTTACATTTTTGTAGCCGGCCGGCGGCTTCCTATCATATTATTTTGCATGTCAACAATAAAGGGGGGATAAAATATATATTTTAATTGCTTTGCATGCTATCTGGTGATAATTTAATTTAATAACATTAATAAAAATAAAAATACACTTTTTTCTATAATACTAATCCGTAGCTTTTAATTATTGGTATCTTTTTTTTATTTAATTTAACATAGTAGCTAGGATCCCTTCCTAACACTGAGTGAATGCAATGATTATTTTTGGTACCTATTTATTATTATACATTTCAGTTTATTTTTTATCCCCCCACCCTGTTCCTTGTCCGGTGTATGGCCTTATAGATGTTGTGCATTTACCTGTTTCGTTTTGCCTTCATTTTTTTTTACGTAAATCGTAAACACGCGTTGAAAATTTTCGAATTAGTTTGTCGACAATCCATGAATCGATTCGTTCGTGAACTGTGTTCGTGCTAACGGTGTGGGTCATTGTGCTACCGTGCATTGTAACGGCATGCGAGAAAACAGTGTGGCGAGAAATAAACTGAAATGTACTAAAAAAACACGACAAAAAATCAAAAATTAAAAAACAGACTTAGACACTTTTAACACGGCGGTTTCTATGCAGGCCCCAAGTTCGTCGGGCGGCCGATAAAGGACTATAACCCAGATCTGTTGAGACAGAAATTCTCACCTAGATCTTCGCTGAGATCTAGCATGAGCGACTTCACAGACACAACCATATCGACTTGGAACCAAAAGCACCCAGTGCAGACCGAATATCCCTCCGTACTGTCGGATAGACTGAAAATTATCGACAGAGATCGAATCGGTACTTTTCAGAGACGGATAGACTTCGACATACCCGGTACGTCATACGCGGATAACGTGTACCGAGCCTCCGTGCAAAGCCGGATGGAGTCACTATCAGACCAACTGACGAAAGTCCTCAGCACAGGCGCTGGGAGCTCGCACATCAACGGCAGCTTAGCTGACAGTGGCATACAGACAGACAACACGAGCACAAGTGTGCCTCAAATCTATATTGCCGAAATTCAGAATACTTACGCGCCAGTCAAGATACTGAAAGACGCGGCTGTCGACACGCGGAACGAGAACAATCTCCAAGACATACCGTTTATAGACGATGACGATGAAGAGAAACCCTGGAAGCGACGATCGAATATTCTGGAAAAACACAAAAGCATGTCGAACATTCCAGAACGAATCGACGAGGTCAGCTCAAAGGAGCATTCCAACGAACGACTGTCCAGCAGCTTCAACAGAGCAAAATCTCCGACATTCGTTGAAAAGTTCAAGAAGTTCTTCATCGACATCGGCTTGGTTAAAGACGGTCCGACTGACACAGGCGCAAGAGACGCGAACACGCTACCCAAAAGCCTTAATTCGAGCTATCGGACCCGCAGCGTAACGCCTACAGCGAACTTGGAAGCTCGTGACGCGTCAACATTACCAAAAGATATGAGATTCAGGAAGGTCAGATCGACACAAACGGTTTACATCAAACAGGAGTCTCCTTTGCCAACGCGGATCGACAAGGAGATCCAGACAAAGGACCACGTTTCAGTCGTGCAACTAAACGGCGACGAGCACATAAAGGATTCAGAGTCGGAGCGCTTCATCAAGGAAGTCGTTTACGTCAAAACGCTGGAGAAAGCCGAAATCTACACGGGTCCGGACAGCGGTAGTACAATTATAGTCGTCCCGCCGGCGGATTGAAGCATTTTCGACTCTATTTAGGGTGCAATAAGGATAAAATTCCGATGGGAGGGAAAGATGTTACTAACGACTGTCTTGATGAGTGACGTGAAGTAATGCCAAATTTTGTTGCTTGACATGCCAAAAACTGTATAGCCGTATATATAGTAGAAAATTAAAATCTATTTATTGACAAATCGATTCAGTCGTTCTAGTATATTATTTGACTCCCCAAAGCGTAGATTTAAATCATAAATGTGTTCTAATGTATCGGTTCTTGTATTTAATGGATGTGAAGATAGACATAACAAGATATTAATTTATCTTTTATTTTCAGTGATTTCACTGAATTTTCTATCGGTATTAACACTAAATGCGTCGCTCATATTTATGTTAAATTACCGTTGCGGACGGTGGCACTAGACTGGAGTTCTTTCTCTAGACTGGAGATACGGATGACTCGCCTATTGTGTTTGGCAGCATCTGTGTATCGTCTACGAATACACAGCCGGCGTGTCCGTCCGCAGTCTTGTAACGCCTGCGTAAACACAGCACTTGTGTACAAGCCGCATGGGCGTTACACACAAAACACATTTGTATTTCCCGCATTTAAAAGTTTAGCCACAGTATTTATGATTTAAATGGATGCTAAATCATAGGAAATTAATAACAAAATATAAACACTTTATAGAAAAAATAAGGTTTTATCCCGAAAGTTACAAGTAGATCTGAATTTTAAATTTAGGTAAATTTGAAAATTATGTTTTCTCTACAAAAGTTTTACAAAAATCGTTTTGAGGTCGTTATCAGTAACATTTACTGTTATGAAAATCAAGTAATTTAATTTTGTATGTATATCTTGTTTGTGTGAAATGAGGTTCTCGTCTGAGGTTCGAAGCAGGTGCGGGAAGTATTTTCATGAAGTATTTTCTCCCCATTTGTGCTATAAACCGCGGCGTTTTGAACTTTATGTTGTTCGTGATAAGGTCTATTTTGGGTAACCCTTTTGGTCGCTTGTAAGCAACCATCTTAGGAGTAGGAAATCCTCAGGAGTAGCAACGCATCTACTAACGAGCTCTGATAAAAATTTTGTAGTAGAAATTGCACGTGGATGTCTATGGGCTGCGACTATTTAACTCATGGCTTGCATGCCCGTTTGCTATTCTTCTCACATAAAAATATGGTTATGCACTCCACCAGATGTTACCACTATTAAAGCGCGGGTGTTTTGTTAAATTTTCAGCAGATCGGGTACCGTTAACAATAAATAATCCACGACAACACTCCTTTAGAGTCCCTACTTTACAAATTTCGTGCGTACCACTTCGCGACAGAACGAGTAAACTCGTCTCCCGCGTTTTACTATAAAAAGGGTATAAGTTTACCCGTTTCCCGACTTCAGTGTTAAGTTGCAGTGTCACTACAAATGTAGTGAGTCCAACTACTTAAATATACAGTTACCTCACCCAGTTACATTCCTACGCACAATGTTATTTATGTCACAATTTAGTCGTTAAAATGTATTTAAGTTTATTGATAATCAGATTTCGTTGTCAAAACGCTTTTCACTTTTGTGAATGTCAAAGGTATTGTATGTATCTTGATTGCGATGTGGGATAAGAAAGAAGGTTAAAAATTAATTTATTTATTTAAAAAAAACTAGCTGTGCTCGAGACTTCGTACGCGTTTATTAAAAAAATCACAATACGAAACAAGCTTCGCATATATGCATTCAGACGTTTTTATTTTCTCGGTCAAGTTACAAACAAACTTAACTGATTATGCTGCAAAACCTTCCTCAGGTATCACTCTACCTACTGTTGTAAACTGTGAGATATTCCGTCCAGTACTTTTTGAGTTTATCGCGAACAGACAGACAAATAGACGCGACGGGTTTGTTTTATAATATTTATATATAATAATTTATACTATCGCAAATTAAAAAATATGCGTCAAAAATTTTAATGTCATTCATCTTAATATGTAATTTATACGCTCAAATATATGTATAGTTTAACAAAATTTATTTCTCTAATCTTATTGCGTCTAAGGAAAGTATTAGTGCTAAGGAGTCTTCTTTGACGTCAATAATTAATATTACTTTCGAAATGACAGATATTTCAGAAAATAAATTTAAATTAATGAATAATTACTTCGGTATCGATTTTTATTGTAATTTCCCAATACTTCATCACTTCATTCTATCAAAATAAATTCCTGTGCCTAATAATTTAATAGACAAAATATATAAAATTTCGGTTACGTCAATCTCCTTCGAAAGAATTTTATATAAAAAACTATTAAATAAAAGACATTTCTATAAACAGAACCTTTTCAAAGTCTGATAATCCAATCAATACAAATATATTATACATATATGGCTAATAATACAATAGACAAAAAATAAATAAAATTTTGGTTACGTCATTTTTCCGCCAAGCTTAAAAATTTTTGATATCAAAACTAAAAAAAAAAAAAAACAAAAATGATGTCAAAACGATGTCAGAACTTCACGAAAAAAAATATTTTTTAGAAATATGTTGTAAATATCCATATAGTAATTTAAAACGCACAAACATAAATGTGTAACGGTTACCTTATTAGTAATTATAGTATTGAATCCAAAATTGTATGTTATTATGTTTGACATAAGGTTTTCTAAGACTGGGAGTATTTAAATGTTGAGAGATCAAATTTTTTTTGGTGTTTTGGTCGTATTTTTAAACTAATATTACACAGATGAAGGAAGTAAATGAACACTTAAGTGCGATGTGTGCGGCAGTCGAACATTGTATTACAAAACTATATATATAACAGGCGTACTTAAAGTTATGACACTTTTGGGTGAAATGGCCCTAGTGTAAAAATCTTTTTTTTGGTAACAATGAAACAAATTCGTCTGTAATATTTTTTTTCTTAAAATGTTTTTTTTTTGTATCCAAGAATACTTGGATACAAAATTTTAATAAAAAATTTATAAAAGTATTAGAGTATGCAATACGTTGCCTGTTACAAGTGCATTGTGTCCAAAAACACCGACAGAAATGGTGTTACATAAGATCAATAATTTTTCTATACAAGGTACGATTCCGTGTTGTAACATGGATACATACAGAAACACCCAGACCCAGAACGGAAATCTAACATCCCGTTTACCGTTGTACCACGTACATCGTCAATTGTTTTGTATTACAAATTTGGTTCCTTTGTCTGTGTTATTTAAAAAAAAATTGAAATTTTAATTTTGTGACGGTTAACATTTAGTATAAAATTTTAAATTTAATGAAAATGGTTTGAAATGATTAATAGTATTTTATCAACAATGAAATGAAATGAAATTATTTTAATTTTTTATTTAAATGACGTATAATAATGTATTGCAGTACCTATGTGTATTTACTTTAATTAAATATTATCTGTTGGCCAGTTTTTTTTTGTATAGTAAGCTCGATCTCTGGCCAGGACTTTTATCTAATTTAAATATAAATAGGGAATCATGTCGTAATTAAATGATTTTTTTATATAAAATATTTGTTTTATTTTTTTAATTATTTATTTATATTGAAGCTGTTTGTCTTCTCCATGCATTTTTGTTCTCATACTGTAGCATCTCTACTACTTTTTCTGTTCATTTTTATGCATGTAATATTTTTATTAATATTATAAAGTAGATCAGAAGATAGTACATTAATAAATTAATAGGCTTTTTTTAATAAGGGCTTTTATAAAAATACCTCTGACCCTAATTGTTAAATCTTATTTATAAGTAACAGTTGTGAAAATGTGTGCTGACGCCATTTTTGTTTAACTGTCAATTTTGACAGCTTTTGGTCATAATTATACTTTTGTTATAACTATATTTTTAACACGCTTTTATTAGCTTGGGTTGTATCTATGTATATAATGGATTCTTTGAACACAATTTTCACCAATTTCAAGATGTCTGATTAATTTGAAACTTTGCACACGTATCAAGGCCCGATGATAATAATATAAAATAATAATAATAATAGTTCAAAAAATCTAAAAATTTTTAAAAAATCTAAGATTGTATCCACAATATACAATACAAATATAATATTACCTTCAGATTTAACTCAATTCAATTTAATGACAGAAATTTAATTAAAACTTGCCCATTTATATTGAATCAAATTGATATAAATTTAAATGTATTTTAAAATATAAAAAATTTGCTTGCTAAATATTTGACCGGGGAGGTACCATCACCAACACACTAGCGTGAAGCAATTGTGATTGATTTCAAGTAAAACTTCTATGCTTGTCGAAAGATCACCATCTTTCTAAAGTTATACTGTGTAATGTTTATTGATCAAAGACTGTATTACTTAGACTATAGATTTATATTATATATATACTTAGATTGTACCCTTGAAGTTCATCAAGTGTTTTTTTGTCTTTTATGCGAGAAGAGTAACAAACGAGCATGCAAACGACTTGACGTTAAGTGGTCGCAGCCCATACACATCCACGAACAACCACAAACACGACCGCGATCCTATCTGAACTCGAACGTAGATACGTTGCTACTGAGGGCTAAGATGGTCGTCTCGCTTCAAAGTGTAGCAACCGCACCTCTTCAACCGAAACACAATTAATGCTTTACAGCGGACGATGAGGGTGGCGGTGGTACCTCCTCGGTCAAAATATTTTTTTTTAGGGTCTTTCT
>DWON01011706.1:0-10037 GCA_018251015.1 Phocides pigmalion okeechobee
AAACTCAAAAAGTACTGGAAGGATTTTGTCACAGTTTTCAAGATCAGGTAGAGTGATCCCTGATATTTTAATAGTAGTGACTCTATCTTTCCATCATAAAACCAAAAGCGCATTTCCTACTTGAATTTCATAAAAAACAAATAACCATGTTATTGATCATAATCATGGTAGAGCTCGAAATATTACCATAATATTAATATTTTTAGCACCGCACCATCAGGTGTCATCGAATGGATTATTTTTTAGAATCCACAATATCTGTGGACTATTTGTTCCGCCCCGTCCCAGTAGGATACTGGCACTTTCTATTAAAATTATCATATCTCAAACATTCAAGTTCGTTTTGTTTATCTCGGAGCTGTGTAGGGTGCCACCTTTTCAAATTAATGTAGGACAATATACCTACTAGCAAAAAACATTTTGAAATAAGTAACGAGTACTTTGAGGTATTGTTATTTTAATGTATTCTTTCTTAATGTTAAGTAATGAAAAATGAATTGACCATTTTCCTTTCTATTGTATTTTATTATATGCACAACTATTTAAAATGATATTTATGAGTTTGTTTTGATATTCTTGTGACTTAATATAAAAATATTAATAAAGTATTTTACAAAAGAAATAAAGTTTTCTAAGAAAATACATATCGTTCCTGACAAGTACGATATAACTAAAAAAGCTAAAACGATTTGACAGAATTATTTACATACATAGCTGGCTCGAATTCGAATTCGGAATCCTTTGCATATCACACCAGAATAGTTACCGCTGTGTTACGCAGGTCGTCTTCATATCCAACATAATGTCCAAAATCATGGTCAACCTATATATATATATATATATAACAGAAGATCATTGCACCTGTAATCTATTTACGACACCGCTCTCCAGTAAAATATACCGAAAAAGACAGGTGCGAAATCCTTGCCCACCGGGGGTTCCAACCTGTCGACTACCCATAAAAACATCCCATAACCTTAATTGATAGGAATCGTTAACCTTTAAACGTTATATCTCGTTTCCTTCACATAAATACCCGATGATTCTAATCTCATTTTTTTCTGTTATTTTATACGTCAGACCAGATATCGTTTTATTTTCGGGTGCCTATACTCATACCAGTGGATAGATCGTTTCGTAATAAACAGTCCATTCTTTGTCATTTGATATTTTCGATTACCAATGAGATTAATCGAAATCATCTTGGCGCCGTCCCTTTGAATGTAGGTAATAATTTCTGATGTCAAATTAAGGAGTGTGGATAGGAGAATTCCTGGAGCTTATTTGGTATATAATTGTAACAAATATATTTAATAAAGCTACTGAAGTGTTTAGGTTCAAGAATTTTCACAATGTTTAATCTTGAGGCTATGGCAACGACTACACATTGGAGTATTCACCGGGTAATCACGATTGACGATTTATCATTTAGATTGCCGATATTTCGAATCAGTTGCATGGCTTGTGGTCACGGCTAAACTGCGGTAGCAGTGGAAACTGTTGACAGATACTAATGATAGATTAATCTACGTCTAGTTGAGTAGTTCCTCTAGTTGTAAGGAAACTCATAGCTAACAATATTAGGATATAAAATGGGACTATCGCAAGCTTGAGCTTCTAATTATTGTAGGTATTTTTTGTTGAAAAAAATATGAACAAATGTTCAGGCTTGACATCGTGATTATTGCGCAATCAATATCAATAATCAATAATCAATATTGCGCAAGTAAATTGCACAAATAACGTGGTAAAATCAAAGGTAAGTGCCTAGGTTTCGAATCTCAACTACCAGGCTATTTATGATAATGAAAAAGTAATACCCAAAGTATAACTAACGTCATGTATGATATTAACACTAAACCGCTTTGCCACACTCTCCACAGTAAGGAAACATTAATAATTAAATGCATAATGCTTATACAAATATCGTTTCTTTAAGATTCCATATTACTATCTTTTGTATTAAATAAATATATACTTATATGTTTTAACTTTACAATCATGTGTCTAAAAAGTAAATCTAAATAAAATGAAAAATATATATCCAGTTGAATAACAACGCACAACGTCACACATGTATAATTTTTTAAATATAAACTGGCGTTAAAAATACTTTATTTCATAATTAATTTTTCCTTTCAGTTCCGAGATGCGGATTAGAATCCGCATCTCGTTTCTTGTTTTATAAGCAGATTATTTAATTACGCGTTACATTATATTACAGGTAAAACAAACGAAAAACTCATTTCATAGACTTTATTTCAAACTAAACACGTACCATAGATATCATTGTGAGCTTTGAGCTTACTGCGTATTTATGTTCATTGTGCCGCAAGTTGAGCCTGCAGCGTCTCTGAAGTAAATTTTCAGGAACATGCTTTGATACACTGAAAGCCGAAACACGACAGACATTGTTTTCAAAGCATAGCATCATTTCGAGATGTCGCTGATATTATTTTTAAAGTGCTGTCGAATACATAATATAAAAGTGTAGATATATTAGATCTTCATATACAATTTAAAACTAATGTCATCGCAGATTTTACACATTATGTTATACATATAATGGATACGCACGATTAACTCTATTTAATTGCCGATATTTTGAACCAGTTGCAAGGCGTCGTCACGGCGAGTTCGCCGTTCACGAAATTTCGTTAATCGTGAGTACCCGTTATATAATATAATGTATTTTTGATCTTGTATTTTAATTTTAAATTCTTCTTAATTTAGATATATCTTTCTTTTGTAAGGAGAGTAGCAAACAGGCCATCTGATGCTAAGTAGTCGTTGCAGCTGTACATCCAATCTTCAACAGGACTGAAGACCTATCTAAGGTGCTCAGATGCGTTCCTACTCCTGATGACTGCATTATTCGTTTTCCTAGCAAGCATAGCCGGCAACCGCGCCTCTCTAATGGAAACATAAGAATAACTTGACAGTGGATTATAAGGACAGCACCGGTACGCCCCCGATCGACTTGTCTACCTATCGAGGTTAATAGTAAGGTTATTTATTCAAAGGGCGAAAAAGACCGCATGAAATACTTCGAAGCTATCAAAGTTCCTAGGATTACTTCAAAATGATGAACGTACATAATCTGAACGATTTGGAATCTGTCAATTTTGTTAAAACTAAAAATAGCAATTAAAAGACAATTTTATTTCACCCAAATGGATTGAACAGGTGCATTAAGTTTTTCTGTAAAGTCGACGAACATAAATCGCTTTAAACAAGAGTAATCGTCGGCCTGGGAGAGGCCTTGTTAATAAAAAATGCACCCTTGATAAAACTTTTTCGTTTTTTCGTAAACTGACAAGTATCTGAGGGTGAAATTTAGATTTTTTTCCGAATAAAAGCAAACAACCATTCAGTCGACTTGATGGTAAATGGTCAGTGTTGCACATAAACATTCATATGCAATCTCAATTCCTCAAAACAAGATGGTCGTCTCGCTTGTAAGTGTACCCGGCAACCACACGTCTCTTACCGAAACACAAGAATTGCCTTACGGTTTATAGTGATAGTACCTATCTGGTCGATATTTGGTCGGTCTACAAGTAACCTCAGATAATACTTCAGTACTCTGTGGCTTGAGTTTGTATGTAGTTGCGTAAAAATTGCAGCGATCACTTAACATTGGGTGGTATGCATACTCGTTTGCCTGTATTAATAAAAATAGGATATTTGTATTAAAATACTTAAAAATGGACTAGATGGTAACGTTATTATTTTACACTATTGATGATAATAATCGATCCGCCACGCATATGGTTCCGGGTTCAAGTCCCGTCCGTCAGAGATGTTAATAACAGATTTCTGTTCTGGGTCTGGGTGTGTACTTGTCTTTGTATGTGTCTATGGCAACCACGACACACGGAATCTGGTGTGCGCTTATGAGTGTAAAAGCGTTATCAGATCATCTTAGTTGAGATCATAAGGAACTTTTTTTTTATTGTGATACAGTAAGAAACGGGTATACAGGCCACATGATGTTAAGTGATCACTGCAGCCCATGGACAACCACGTTCAATCTCAAACAGAACTGAAGTTTTATTTAAGGATGGACGCGGATGCGTTTCTACTCTTGAGGACTAAGATGGTCGCGTCCAATAGTGTGTATCCGGCAATAAAAACCTTTTTTAAAATTTAGGAAGGCATCGTAATACACATATTTTATAATAATCATAGAAATAAAGACATCGCATTTTAGATCTCTTTTAAAATACCCTTCCCACAAAACATTACTATATACCATATTACACATTTATTCCCTGCGCAAGATTATGAAATTCACTATCGCCAAATATTTATCTCAACAAGACGTATCTTTATTTAAACTAAAAGTCAAAGAGTATTATTTATCACTTTCATAATAAATATTTATGTATGTTATATATGCATATGGTTGTATATTTAGTTGTATATAGTTACTTTTATTAAATTAAATAATATATTCACTTCAGTGTTCACTTAATTTACCTTTCACATGCAGCCTCGGATGCCGGGGCTGCTAGAAGAGATTTTATTTAAAAATGAGCAGTCCTTCGTACTAATTTCTTGTAATATATTTTTAGTATAATATAGTAAACAAAAGTTATAAATAATCGTTGTAATAAATAAAAAGAGGTATAAGCACGTCAGTTTCGCACAAGCAGCTCCAATTATAATTTCGGTAATATGAATCATCCCTAAAACACTACACACATTTCACAAGGAATCTTATGGACGAACACAGTGATTAAATAATAGTGATTATTGTTATATTATTATCAATCTCCCTTCTAATAAGGGTTAATTCTAACTAAGAGAACGGAAGCCAAACATAGACGAGGAGTTAAACTGTTCCCTATAAAGATCTTAAGCCCTGCCCGTGATTATTATATATTAGGAGAGTACCAAACAAGCGTCCAATCCATCTATTGTTGACTAGTCGCTGTAGCTCATAGATATCCACATACAACCTGAAATAGGATTGTCTAATAGTCTCTAATAGTCTAAAAAAATGACAGACGCTGTCGATGACAAGAGGAGTAATTCATATCTCGCTTAGAGAGACACGCACTTCTTGTAGATACTTTATATCATGTTTGTATTATAATCAGTTTTGAAGTTTTCATTATTCTATTAAGGTTCTTTCCTAACTTCACAATATAGAGTAATATACTAAACTACCTACATGTTATGAGGGTTATATTATGTGTGGTTCGCATTTGTACAGTTTCCGGTAAAAGAACCCACCCAGCAATAGACGAATAAAGGTCGAGATATTTTTTGCAAGTTAGGAGGGACCGTATGTGGGTGTCGGGATTGATTTTACAGGTCATTAGAGTAAAAAGGGTCAACAAAACTGGGCCAATGACCTTTACGAAAAAATAACGATTTAACAACTCATAGGAGTGAATTTAACGTGTTTCATGTATTCTTGGTACCGTTTTTTTCGTCCAAGGTGGCAAAACCTTAAGTTTTGGAATTTATCACCCCACGACCTTTTGTAATGTGAATCATTTATGTCGTTAGAATAGCTACAATTTGATTATAAAATAATAATTAAAAACTGAGAGTGTTGTTGAAATTATTACCATAAAATAATTTGAAGACGATATTTGACTACAAGGTGTTTATTTTAAAGACAAACATTACCCGAAAGTCGGAAATGCTATCGAGGATATCTTTGTTACAGCTTCGATCTATATTTTCCGGGAACAAAAGTGCATTTTTCAAATAGGTTGGATGAAAATCAGATTTGTTTCCCTCACGTTAAGTTGAATACTGTAACCGTTTCCAAAACCAAGCAATATGTTAATATTATTAGTTAGTAGATCGCAGTTAATTATAGCTGCGATCTCACCCCGTCAAACCTAAGGGCCTCATTCGAAGCCTTCCCCGGTGGCCGTGTGGCCTAATGGATAAGGCGTTGGACTTCGGATCCAAAGATTGCAGGTTCGAGTCCTGTCACGGTCGAAATGTTATTCAGAATTTGGTTTATTTTGTTTTTAAACATTTTTTCATGTGAAATACGAAAGTGTTATTAGTGCGCGTCGGGATAAAACTCAACTTATACCACATGACAACAAACTAATTAGCCATCATGTCCCCTCCTTGCCACTATACTCGTTTATTTATTTATCTTATAATTGTATAGTGTACTTTATATATTATAAAAAATAAGAAAAATAATGTGAAAGATTATATTTTTAATCGTTTTTTTTTCTTTTCCTTCATATTTTATTAGATCAAAGTGTGCACGCAAATTTGACAAGTTATAGATTTTAATTAAATAATACACAAATTTCTTTAAATTACAACGAAATAAAACATCAGTATTATTTTGTCGAAAATATTACGAACAAAAATGTCACAATCAGGTCGTTAAGAAATTCATTGATCTTAATAAATTAATACATAAATACATGTAAATAGTACTTGAAAAAGTGTATAAAATCGTGAATACAGTTATATTATTATTATTGTGATACAATAACTTCAAGTTTAGGTAACTTTTAACAAACATGAAAATTATTCCCTCGCAGCCGAGCAAACATTATTTATGACACAAACTCTCGTTTCAATACAAACTTGGAAGTAGTAAGTCTACGAATAAAGTTATGCAACTCAACAGCGGAAACAAAGCCTAAGGGCCAATTTGCACTAGATTCCAATTTTAGTGAAAGCCAGTTTAAACCTTGAAATTTTAATGATATACTAGATTTTTAGAATCTATAAATTGTGTTTTATAGATTGATTTGTAATTGTAATTGTATTGGATTGTAATTGGTTTATGTATGTTGACTAATTAAGAATAAATAAATAAAAATCGTCATAGCGCCTGTTGGTTTCCTCGAAGATTATAAGCACTATAATCATAAATTTTAAACGATATATCTAATGCGCCGCTACACATTTTTTTATGTGAGAAGAGTGGCAAACGAGCATGCAAGCCACCTGATGATAAGTAGTTACACCTCATAGACATCCATGTGCAATCACAATGACTAAAATCCTATCTGAATTCGAACATAGATGCATTGCTACTCTTGAGGACTAAGATAATCACCTCGCTTCAAAGTGTAGCCGGCAACCGCACCTCTCCAACCGAAACACAATTAATGCTTTACGGCGGATTATGACGTTGGTGGATATACTAGATATTCCCTTAAAGCACTTTTTAAACAATTTCAAAAAGCAGGAGGTCATGTGTATAATTGTATATTTGGGAAAACCCATCCCTAAGGGCAATAAAAAAAAAACAGTAGAACAATTTCTTTAAAGTCCATTTTTTAGTTAAAATTATCATTTATGAAAAACACATATACTAATTTCAATCATAAATCCAAGAATTTGGCACGTTCCGGTAATTAGTGTGACACCGCGATGTTTACGCGGCGACCGGTAGAGACGTAAACTTCCTGCGATTAACGATCCCAAGCGTTCGATTCAACAATATTACTCTATCCTGTGTGGTTGCCGGGTACACTTACAAACGAGGCGACCAGCTTTGCCCTCAGGAGTAGCAGCGCATCAACGCGATATTCACAACTGCGAATAAGTAGTCGAATACGCGAGTAAATACTAGTTATTGTTAATCGTGACACTTATCATCAGGTGGTCTGCTCGCCGCTTTGCTATCTTTAATTATTACAAATTAATCCTCTTGGTGTATGAATATATCATATTTTATTTCTTCTGTGTAAAGTTGGTTATTTTATGTCTCTGTGGATTTTTTATGACTTGAATTTTCTTTCATCGTCTTTTCTAAAACTATATACCCTACGAGTGAGTAGTAATTTATAGACATTTAAAAGTTCTGTAAAGAATCTGTTTTAAATAATCTGAAGTTGGTACGCAGATTTCATTTTATTCTATCAGATTAATACCAAAGTGAATATTAATGATTTAGTGGTGAAATACGCTATTCAACTCAGTAATACGCGATCTTTTTATAAAATTCACTTTTCAATCGTGTCTATCTATATACAGTCAGATAAAACAAATATTTTTGTCCTGTGTTATTGAACAATTAAATAAGCATAATCGAGCTAAAAACATGTCAATAATGGGGAAATTATAGACAGACGACCTGATTGATGATTTTATACTACTTTTATTTAAAAAGGTATAATATAGGTAATAAGAGTCATATATTAGCGTGACCACAATAGTAGGTACTATCCGAAATAATGGTTAATATAACACTTATATTGCAACCTACTGTCAAATTGCCATCACATATTATGTGTGACATCGATTAGACTTATTAACCTTAATCCTGATATTACAGCCTCAGCCTTGTATGGGCGGATTACTGAAATTATACAGAGTTACTTGTCAACGCGAAGTTAATTATTAATTTCATCTATTCTTGAAATTCATCACATATTAATGAAGCGTGCATAACCTTGCGGCTTGTAGACTTTAAACGAATGACCAAGTTAAGAAATGTCGGATGTGGTCATTATGTGGATTTTTCTATTTTCTATTTTTCTATGTAGATATGTGAAAGCTCATACAAGTTTATATGCTTCGGAGAATGCGTTAAGCAGTCAATCCCGGTTATCAATAGACAATAGTTGCTAAATCTTGTCACAGACCCAATGGGCGGCAAACATCCAACATACGAGTTGGCCAATAAATTGTATCCGTAATACCTATTGGTGTTGCGTGGTAAAACTTAGTCCACGCTTTAAAAAGTTGTGGTGAGAGTCCCATTCCCACCTTTCGACTATTTAAAGATACTCGCGACGGAAAGAAATCATCTCAGTCCCCAGAAATAGTTATCTTACCATTCATCATTTGAGTTCGCCTGTAAATCAAATGCCAGTTGTACATAATGTCAACAACAGTAATCCTGCTTGAAGATATAACTATCTAGATAGACAAAACATATATAACAGAATATAACTATCTAGATAGATAGATGTTTAAACAGTATTAACCAGATACAGTTTAAACATATGGATTGAAAACTCAGACGAGCGCTGAAAGTGGACTTTTGAAAAGTCATCCTCTAAGATATGTATATAATTTGTATACGAAAGTTTGTATCGAAAGTCGTATCTTAATGTTAAAACACGACAATTGTATAGGAATATGGAAATTCTATGTGACTGAAAGTAAGTTTGATAGAGTTTTTCTCTGAGGAGTTAAAATTAAAAAGCTTATAAGCTCAATGAGTCTTTCCGTCGAGTTTGTCATATGGCTTGTCAAAAGGCTTCTTTAGTTCTATAACATATTTATAACAAAAGATACGGCTGACGAAAGTTGCTAAATTTTTGTTATACAGATACACTCACATTTGGCCGAAGTCTATTATCAAAATCAATATCTTTGTTAACTTACACATTTTTCCGTGTTACTAATAAAACAGATTAAACAATAGATTACTTAAATACTTATCCCATCCTTCTCAGAAATTGGTTGGGTAAATACTTATATTATCATTCAGAGTCCATCAAAGACACAATCGCCCAAAAGTAAAAAGAACAAAGTGTGACTAAATATTGGTTTAATATTTTTTATAATAATATAATGTAAAATTATTATAGTATTAATTTTTCTGTACACAATTCATGATGTCTCGGTAGATGAGGGGGGTACCTGTAACATAGGTCTAGCTAGTACAGGGCTCTGGCAACGTGTAAAATGTGAATGTGTTAAATCAATATTTTTTTTACCTTTACATTTTCCTAAGGAATAATAAGGATATTTTATTATAGAAATCTTTTTATTAAGTTATGTATTTTGCGTTTTGGAAAAATGAACATCGTGAAACATTTAAAACCACTGATGGCGCTTTAGAGAAATGTGGTCGCAGTAATATATCCGGTAGGCAGCAGTAAATCCGCGTATTTAATGACTATTTTATGACCGACTGGAGCCAAATCTACACAAAATGCAATTGAACTGAAAACTCTATCGCAAACGACGTTTAGTTTTTTATATTTAAACCTAGCGATAAGGGAAAGGGGCTGCCTGATGGAAAGCAGATACCGTCATCCATGGACATTTGTAATACCAGAGGAATCGCCAATGCATCG
>DWON01011707.1:0-10036 GCA_018251015.1 Phocides pigmalion okeechobee
TAGTATAAGGTTAGGTTTGAGTCGCACCCGTGGAGTAAGGGTTCTGTGCAACACTTTTTAAATTTTGGGATCTTCAAAGTACATTTAAATGTGTGGGTCACGTTTTCAATGGGTATACACAGATAGACACAAATCACAAGATCTCGAATCCCTGAGATTTGTGTCCTAGGTCTACTGGGAATACTGGGATACATAAACAGACGCAAATATGCGGTTCGAGAAGAGAAATCTAAGTTCGTAATAAATTGTGGGTCACGGGTTGAATGGGTATATACACAAATAGACACAAATACTCAGACCCAGAATCAGAATCAGAAACTATCATGTACTGATTCTGTCAGATTTCTGGTCTCGGTCTACTTTGATACATAAACAGACATACACAAACATGCGGTTCGAGAAGAGAAATCTAAGTTCGTAGAAAAATGTGTGGGTTACAATGGATTGTTGTATATACAGATAGACAAATACCCAGACCCAGAATCAGAATCAGAAACTGTCATATACTGATTCTGTCAGATTTCTTTTCTCGGTCTACTGGGATACATAGATAGACACAAACATGTGGTTCGAGAAGAGACATCTAAGTTCGTAAAAAAATGTGTGGGTTATTAAATCCGTCAGATTTCTCTTCTGGGTCTATTAGGTCTACTGGGATGCATAGACACAAACACAAGGTCAAGAACAGAAGCCTATGTTCGTCATTAAGATATCTGTCTGGCCGGGAATCAAACCCGGATCCTGCGTGTCATAGCGTAAAGATTACCTTTTCACCATTTAGGTCAGTGGTTGAATAGTAAAATAGAAGTAAGCCCTTACGTAAACATCCCTTTCATCTGCAGCCCTACCTGACCCTACTAACCTTGTACAGATGACCCGAAAACTCGACCATCTATTCATCTCAGAGATCAGCATCCCTTTATTGTAAGGTCATAACAATTTGACATTAATTGACCATTCAGCATCTGTATAGCGAAGCCACCTCACTTTTTTACATATCAATTTAGGGTTAATATATTTATCTCAATGCAGCATCCCTACAAATTTAAGGTCGCGCCCTCTAACCTGTACGTTTTATTCAACGAAATATAACCGGTTTTTAAGCTTTCAATTATAAATGCTACAAATACAAATCAATTCAATTTTAATTGATTTTTTTTACCTGTTATACGTAAAGGTGAATAACATTACCGCGGTAAAACAGATTACAACTTTGTACTATACGAGTAATGCATACATATGTGTGTGTGCGTGTGTGTGTGCGTGAGTGTGTGTGTGTGTGTGTGTGTGTGTGTGTGTGTGTGTGTGTGTTGAACAGGCAATTTTAGACGAAGGATCATAGATCAATGCACATAAATCTATGGAACACAGAAACCTAAACATTTGCAGATATGTACCTACGCTACATATAGCATAAGCGAGCATTATGTACGGAATTCTTGATCCCATCACTAATGGGATAAAATAAAAGATGAATTATACATGATTTGTCTATAATACATTTTCTTGAAATATATACATAAGGTAAAATAGCTTTGCTTGATTGGTTGGAACATATTGTAATATCGATTGCTGTGTGAACAAAATCACGGGCAAAAGCTAGTACGGTATAAAATCTAAATATAATTGATAATTAATAATCAACAAGTGTATAATTACAATGCAGATAAACTGCGTATCGGACAGGTAACTACACCCGTCTGGTACACAGAGGGCTCCGGGTTCAATTCCAGACCAGACAGACATCTCAATACCATGAACAACTCACATCTAGATGTCCACCAAGATAGTTCCACTTTTTTGGCCAAGCTCAAAAAATTGTCAAACTTTTAACGTACCTTTTAGTTTTCTTGTCCTATTTATAGTAATCGTTTAATTGTTGTGTTTGTTTAATTATAGTATTTTTAGTTTATTCTAAGTAACATTTATTGCCAAATATATCTTTTAAATACTATACTAATTACAGAAAAAACAGTTAATTATTTAGATTATTATAAAAATGTATGCACTTTGTAAATTAATTAATTAATGTTGGTAATACAAATAAATACATGAATTCAGATTTTTGATATGGGTCTGGGTGATTGTGTACTCGTCTTGTGTGTCCTAGCAGCCACATGGGGAATTCGTGTGAAGCTGAGTGTAGAAAATATTATATTTAATCATTATGGTTATATTAAATCGTTGTAATGGTCCCGAAACCGCGGCAGACTAAAGCAGCACATCACAATAGCGGCCATAAATTAATCTTCCAATATCTCAAATACTTAGTTGCGAACTACGAAGGCTGGCCGCACAGAAGTTGCCATCTTAGTCCTTGCAATACGTAACTTACTACACTAAATACTAACTATTTACTTCATTAACTTACTTTTTGATTGTACTTACGTTTGTACGTATATTTTAAAGTTGTTGAAAAAGTTGCAAAAATATTTGATATGATAAAAAAAAACTTATTTTCAATCTACGTGGTATCTCAAATATCTATCTATGTGGTATCTAAAATATGGTGGTAAAACTTCTGAATAGTTCAAACTATTTTGTGCACAAAATTTTTCTTCCAACATGAACAATAAATAATTTCATTCAATTTTTTTTAATATGAACATAACTTTACTTATCTTACCTTTAGTGATTTATCATAGCCACACATACTAAAATTGATGGATTTTTGTATAAAAATGTAAATCTTATTAGCTTCTCAAATTTGTAATGCATAGACAGACAGTCAAACATGGAAAGGTTTCATCTATAAATGTTATAAAATAAAGTCCCCGTTGAGTCTGTTTGTCAGTTCGTGATAAACTCAAAAAGTACTGGACGGTTATCTCTCAATTTTCGACAACGGGTAGAACGATCCCCGAGGAAAGTTTTAGTGCATAATAAGTTAAGTGTTTTTTTTGTAATTTGGACGAGACATTAAATAGCTAAATTCAATATAGTAATTCAGTTGGCGATCGAAATAAATGTTTCTAATTCGTTTTTGCAATTGGATGCATGTACGAAATAAAAATAATGTAAGTAAATATACACTCTATTACCCGAGCGAAGCTGTAGCTAGTAATAATATATCTGAAGTAACGTTATTTAAGAAAGAAGATTCTAAATTTAGAACCTGCCTACTTTTCAGAAAATTAATATGAGACAGCTTAAATATATATCCCTTTCTAAACTATAGCTAACTCGTTCCGTTGGCAAACTGGCAGAATTGTTCGGACCGAAATCACAATCGGAAATCCTCTGCATGTATTACAACGGAAGTTGGGACAAACAAACTTGGATACATTTATTATAATTATTGCTGCTTGTGCCATTAAACGGTTCAATTGAGTTTCATCTTGAACGTGATATTTCTCTAAAGAAACTAACAGTAATAGGTATTTAACCAATACTTTTATTTCCAATCTGAGAATGGTATATGTCCAGACGCAAGAATCTACATGATAAGTTTAGTTAAGATACATACGTAGCCAGGAATCGAACCCGTAGCTCAGTTCAGATCGATGTAGTGATCGTTGTCCATACAGGTCATCAAATCGTTATCGTAAATTACAATATTTTTAGATCTACGTTACGTTAAAATTAATTAGATTAATTACATTTTCCATTTGTTGATATCGTGTTTTTATATTCATATTAATTTTATAAAATTCACCCTTAGGCAACAGGCGCTCAAAGCCAATTGCTGATTTTACATTGTATCCTTAATATTCATTAAGTATGTGTGATACCTTATAATGAAATAAAATATTTGAATTTGAATTTGAATTAAAAAATGAAAATCATAAAAAGCTGTATCTAATAACGACTAACATAATGCGTCTCTTAATCTAATATCTGTATCTTCATGTATTAATTTCAATTTAATATTGCTTCGAAACAGTAACGCATATTAAACGATATAAAAAATAAACAACAACAAACAAAAAAAACTGAAATGAAAATTCCAAAAGATACGCTTAATAGCATACAATGCATTTCCATTTAAAACAAGGTAATCCAATCTTGATTGTCATCTCCACAAGCTATCGTCGTATGTACGTACATAATCATAACACTAAAAATTTCTTTGCCAGTACACAATATACATATAGATTCGTTGAATACTCTTAACAAACTGAATGCACGCCCAACTTCAACACAAAGCTATGTCCACCAGCACACACTGCCACGAACACCCCTAGACCCTAACCACAATGGTTAGGACAGAGCATGAATATGCTCTAACCCTTCACGTCCATGCGGCAATTATTCAAACAGAATAGTTTAGCAGAAAGGATTGTAAGGACTCGCCGTATCAACTTTAAAAGGACACAACTGCGTAAACCTACAATCTAACTTAAACTTTAATAGATAAGCATACGGTACAAATTCGAATACAATGTCGATGATAGTTAGCACAGACGGAACAGGGTTGGAACACGAAATTTCCGTATATTTAGAATATTTATACATTTGTCTGGGTAGCGGACACTAGTACGGATGAGACCCCTAAGCATACCTACATAATAGTTAGTGATTTAGTACGGTGGGCTGAGAGGATTTTAGCGGAATTATAAGGTAAGTACGATAATGGCTTCCATTTTGTTTGCGAATGTTGTTTTCTCTTCGCAATCTTAAATATTACTATATTCGCACAATCAAAATTTTATATTAAAATTTATTCATTAAAGAATAGTAGTTTAAAGGTGATAGAGTCATTAGCCCTCACCCGGGGCGGCACCACCGCCACCCTCATAACCCGCTGTTAATCAACATATTCTTCATGTATTGTGTTTCGGTTGGGGAGGTGTGGCTGTCGGATATACATTAGAGGCGACCATCTTAGTCCTCAAGAGTAGGAACGCATCCGCGTCCATCCTTAAACGTGGTCACTGCAGTCCATGGACGTGGTTGTTCAACACGTCCATGTGTGTGTGACAACCATGTTCATGGGCTGCAGTGACCACTTTACATCAGGTGGCCTGTATGCCCGTTTCTTACTCTTTCATGATAAAAAAAGTACTTATTGCTAATTTACTTGCGATTAGTTAGTTATAGAATGATTAGCAAATAATATTTTTTGCTTATAAGTATATTATAATGTTATTTTTAAGCGATTTACAAAACAAGCTATTTCTTGTTTTTAATATTTATTTTGAGTGATAGCTTAGTGGGAAGATTTCAGTGTTTACAACTGGGGTCTGGGGTTCACATCCCGTTATGTGAAGAAATACGTGAGGAAACCCGCATTCCTAAGAGTTTTTTTATTAAGTTCTATTAAGGCTTGGAAAGTACTATGATTTAGGGACACAATGGATTTGTAATCTACTGTCATTAGGCTTTAAAGCAACATACAACATATTTACAAGAATACATGACATGACAAATTTATTTTATTTTATATATTTTAAAATAGTTTAAGATTACAGTGTAAATCAATTAAAATCGGTAAAAATTAATCAATAAAATTTGGAATTGACTTAATGACTCAAGTTTACATTTTAGCAGAATTTTAAACTTACGCTTAATGCTTACATTGTGTATAAATTATACTGTATTCAAAATAAAATACCTGTTATTTAAAAATAAAGTACGAAAAAACATTACCAGTTTATAACTAAAACATTATTTAAAGAAATAGTTTTGAGCGCTCATAAGATTGATTTTACATACGCTTCAATGTGTTTCAATGCATATATATCGAACTGGGTAACAAAACCCACGTCTTTATCCATATATCTACGACATCTATCGCTCTATAAAAGCAAGGCCGCATGTACTATAGTCGGCAAAGTTATGTAATTACCGCATATAATTATTCGTTTAATGTGTTACTGCCTGTTAAAACGAGTCGCGTAAAATATCAACTCGGGAGTCGCATTCTACAAATATCTCCTACGAGGAGTGTGGAACACGACTTTAGAATTCGATTTATATATTTTCGTAATTTTACCTTCGTCAACGAATGGTACAGTAGGTCCTCGAGTGGCGACTACGTCTAGGCAAGAGGAGCACAGGGCGTCTCCTAGTGTTAAATTTAACAATCTATTTATATCTTTTCTTAATTTTACCGTCGTCAACTGATGAGGCAGAAGGTCCTTAAGTGGCGACGACATATAGTCAAAAGGAGTACAAGGCGTCCTCCGATCATGTCGATCGACGACCTAATAAGGATAGTGGGTAAGCGCTGGATGCAGAGGGAACAGAACTGATCTGAGTGGCGCTAAAGTATGAACTGATATCCAGAATTGGACTTATTTATGTGTGAAGAGTATCAATCGAGCATGTAAACCACCAGATGTGAAGTAGTCGCAGCCCATAGACGTACCACGTACAACCACGAACACGACTGAAATCCTATCTGAACTCGAACGTGGATACTTTGCTACTCGTGGTCGACTAAGATGGACGCCTCGCTTCAAAGTGTAGTCGTCAACCGTATCTCTCCAACCGAAACACAAGTAATGCTTTACGCTGAATTATGAGGGCGGCGGTGGTACCTCCCCGGTTAAACTATAGTTCTCCCACCCAGGCTGATGGATGGATGAAACATTGTCTTTAAATATGTCAGTTCTACGCAAAATAGTACTCAATTTTTATCCCTTTAGTACAATTTTCAATAAAAAAAATCAGTTCCAATGTATGAACTTTGAAGCGAGGCGGCCATCTGAACCCTCAGGAGTAGCAGTGGTGTTTGTGGTTGTACGTAGATATCTATGGGCTGCGACTGATTATCATGAGGTGGTTTGCATGCTTGTTTGCTTCTTACATAAAAAATGAACGAAAGACTGAACGTACAAACTACACAAAATTTCGCATTTATAATATAATGCAGGATTTGTCGGTAAGTTTTTCAGAAATAATTAAATAAATGAAGAAAATCCTTCTCCATACTTAGCAAACACAAGCTAGGGTGCGACTGAAATTGTGAAAATGGCAATGACCATGCGAAATAGTAAGGCATCAAAATTCCATGAGCGGCGTGCTATTAGCATAGGATGAGATGGGGGTAGTTTTCAATGTTTTCACGTACCTACATATTATAATTTTGAATAAAGGGCTCATCGACTAATAATATGAAGCATTCAAATAACATCGTATCAAATATCATTACCCTAACTTATTTTTTTCTATTTTTTATTTATTGAAGTAAGCTAGGCATAACATGAAATATCTTAAAGAAACAATATAAAGGGAGTCGTTGCTCAGGTAGCGTGGTGCTAAGAACGTTGACCGCATTCCCGCGATGAGAAGCGATCGCAATTGTCAACGCGAGGTAAGAACTAGTCATCTTGTCCCTAATAGTGTCTGTCAAACGGGAGGTTATATGTTTCAAAATATAATGATAGCTGTATTTAAAAAAAAAGAAAAAAATGTACTTAAAATAAATTACTCTGTTATTTACGAGGTCTATCTAATACCTATTGTTGTCAAGTACAATAATATATTCATTTATTTCTAAGCAAACATAAACGTGATTATGTAACATGTATATTCTCAGTATATTCTCAGAAAATAACGTTGAATTCTCAACGAAAACTACGTGTTACGCCCAAAAGATCCGAGGAATTCACCTTAAAAACAATAACACACGCTCGGCTACGTTACCTACGCTCGGAGAAATTATGAGTCGAGCAATGACCAAGCGGAATGCGGACCGTCAAATTCCCGCAGACGACGAGGGCACCCGCATCACCCCGGGTACCCCCCTTTTCGGACGCGAATTGAGATTTCTAGAATTACAAACGTTATATTACTTTTGTGTCAACGTTTTCGTTTTAAACAGCAATAGTCTTGTGGTTAGATACCTAGTTACCTCTCACACGTGTGGCGTTTTCAAAGTTGTGTGTCTAATAGAAATTAATTGACTTTAGTTTAAAACTAGCTGCGCCCACGTGTTTGGATTAAATTGACATAACTTCTTCTTTTGTTAACGAAGTTCAATGAAAAAAACACTAAATCTTAAGTAAAGCCCATCGCTATTTCTGAAATCTACATTGAAATTGGATAAGCCGTTTTTGAGATTAGCGTGCAGAAACATACAGATGTACAGACGTACAGACAAACAGACAAAACCAAAATACATTGTTTTGTACTCTTGTGTATATAAAGATGTATGCCATGTACAGACAGCGATTAGTTACAGTTTTATTATATGTATCGATGAAACTCCAGAGGACACAGAACGGATTTCAGTGGAGGCTATCATAGGCCTATGTCCCGAAGTGGACTAATAAGGTTTATAGATGAACGATCTCCAAACGATACACCTTACGAGTCGGTAGTAGTTTATTCACGTTCAAAAAGATTTTGATTTCGATTTTGGAAATTTCTTATTGGAAAGAATATACAAAAATATGCGGTTCCTACTGGAATAGAATTCAGTTATTTTGTAAAACCATATTAGAATCTGATTGGATTAAAAGAAAAACAATATACTTATAAATTAAGGTTAACTATAAAAGCTTGAAGATTGCTCTTGGTTATTATGGTGGATGATTTTCCTTTCGCGAGACTATGAGCTTTTCAGTAATAATCAGTTAATTATATAAAAACCATGTAAACTTAGTATTTTTAATATTAATTGTATTGAGTTCCTGACTTGTTTATTACATGGATTTATGTTTTAATATGATTGATAAGGTAATTTCAGTTCGACATATTAAAAAATATCTTGACCACTTTAATAAACAAGGCGAGAAATTTAAAAAACATTAAGTTAAAAGTTCAAAAGTTAGTCCACGTGCCAAAAAATCTTTCAAACAACTAGTACCATGTTTAATCGACACTGCCAGTGACAGGAGGGCTGGTTCATATCTCGCGCAGAGAATTGCGATTGCTATCCAGCGCGGGAATGCAGCTAGTGTTCTTGGAACCATGCCGCATGGGCACGGACTCCCTTTAGATTGTTTAGGTTAGGTTTTTATTGTAATTAGTTTTAAGATTTTCATCATTGTAAATATGAAAATAAAAGTTGAGACCTTAATAAAAGCCCTGAGTTTAAAAGTTAAAAATTACAGATTATTAGATACAAATAAGAAACAACATATAACTGGGTGCAAGTATTATAACCATATAGCGTACATAACTCCTAACATTAATAACGGAATAATTGAGAATTTTAATTGCCTACGAAAATGAATATGGTTTATTTAAAACTACATATATATACAAGAGAACTAATCCTATTGTAGTGATTTCAGATGTGCGTTATTCTCTGGGTGTTCATCTCATCATATATATAGATAAACATAGATAATAAAGACTAGAAGAGTGAGCAAACGAGCATGCGGGCTATCCTTTGTTAAATGGTATCTGCATCCTATTGACAACAACGTCCAACCTCAAACGAAACTCAAGTTCTGTCTGACGTCATGCATACATGCCTTGCTACTTTTTCTCGTTGCCTCGCTCGTAATTGTAACCGGTAACCGCACATCTATGACCGAATCCTAAAAGTGCGTTACAGCGGATTATGAGGGCGGCGTTGGTATCTCCTCTAAATAAGCGTTGTTTTAATACTTTGCAAGTATTATAAATATTAACTTAAAAATTGATAGCTTTTTCTTACCTTCTTAATCTCAATCAGGCTACCTTGACGCATGAAGGTTGAAGTAATCGCTCATCCAAATTTATGATTTGTTTTTCCATATTTTTAAAATGTGAGTTTTCCTTTGTATTTTTCATCATTTACTTTCAATATTTCTAAAGTAATTACGATGTTGTTATGTATGTTTGTAGATACCTGAATCATATCAAATATCTGTAAAGAAAAACAACATTTAATAATTTTAAAATATAATTGAAAATATAAACACACATCTATATATATAAAAGAAAGTCCTGTTAGTTACACTATTTATAAGTCAAGCCCGGCTGAACCGATTTGACTGAAAATTGGTGGGGAGATAGCTTACAACCAGGAGACTGTAGGATACTTTGTTGTCCCGTTCGACGGCGATTCCGTGTGAGGTGACAAGTCACTATAAAACGGGGTACAACAAAAACACATCTGACATGTAATAACAAAACGCAAATGACAGCTAAACGTAAT
>DWON01011708.1:0-10036 GCA_018251015.1 Phocides pigmalion okeechobee
CACGGCTAAACTGCGGTGACGAGGGAAGCGGTTGATAGTATTGTTTTAAAAATGTAAATATATTTTTTATCTTCGAAGTTTATCAACAAACTCCAATATAACATTGATTAAATACAGACAGATACTTCAGTGTAACATCTATATAATATCTCGTCAAAATTTATGTCCTCGTTTTAATTTTGTTTACTTTTGCAAAAAAGGTAGACTTAAGGAACGAACGAACTATTTTGAAAAATTACACTTTCAATTTGATTTTTAGTATTAAAACGTCAATGTGACTAATGTTAAATTATGTGCATTTGATTACCTTCAATGCTAGGTTTAGTAAAAAGCTCATCATTAGGTACTTGTAATTAAGCTACGTCATAAAAAACTGCATTTTTAATTACTCTCATCATTTACAATAAAACCCAACAAATACACATATTATTTAATTTTATTTAAAATTTAAGAATATTAATCATAGATTGATGCCGTTTTATTTTATTTTGTGCCGTTAATTAGTGCCGATGAATTTTTGAGCATTTAAATTTAGAAATAGTTTATTAATATTGCATTTTTAATTACTCCCATAATCTAAAATAAAAAAATAAAAAAAAAATAAAAAGTAAGCGATACATTATTTTATTTTATTTAAAATTCAATAATATGATTGACAGAATCCTTTTTATTTAGTTTGTGTCGTTAATTAGCGCTGGAGTATTTTTAACATTTAAATTTAGAATTAAATTATTAATATTGCATTTTTAATCATTCGCAAAATCTAAAATAAAAATCAGGAAATATCTTATTTCATTTTATTTATAATTTAAGAATATTAATTATAGATTGATGCCGTGTTATTTGAGTTTGTGCCGTTAATTAGTGCCGATGAATTTTTAACATTTAAATTTAGAAGTAGTTTATCAATATTGCATTTTTAATTACTCGCATCATCTAAAATAAAAACTATAAATTTGAAAAAGATATAAATTTGATTTAAAATTTAAGAATATATATAGATATATAGATATATAGATAGAGTCCATATAATTTGATTATTGTCGTTAATTAGCATCAGTGTATTTATAATATTTAAATTTAAAATATTAATGAGGTACATACGCCCTCAAAATCCGCCGTTACTTGTATTTCGGTTGAAGAATCGATTTCGGTCGGAAGAAGAGGTGCGGTTTCAGATTCCACTTTTTGAAGCGAGGCGACCATCTTAGTCCTCAGAAGTAGCAACATATCTATGTTCGAGCTCAGATAGGATTTCGGTCATGTTTGTGGTACGTGGATGTCTATGGACTGCGTCTACCTGAAGAATACGTATGGACTATTTAAAAGTTGTAGAGCCTGATCGATTTAACAAGAAATGTACAATCGCTACGCCTATTTCTAGCATGAAGTAAAGTAATGTTAATTTTAAAGATAGTAGAGCCGTTAGAGCTCGCCCGGGGCGGCACCACCGCCACCCTCATAATCCGCCGTAAGGCAACATGTTCTTCATGTTCAGTTTCTGTTGGGGAGGTGTGGTTGTCGGATACACATTATTGGAGGCGACCATCTTAGTTCTCAAGAGTAGGATCACATCCGCGTCCATCCTTAAATAGAACTTCTGTTCTATTTGAGATTGCACGTGGTTGTCCATGGGCTGCAGTGATCTTTTAACATCAAGTGGACTGCATGCCCGTTTCTTAATCTTTCATAATAAAAAAAAATGTTGATGCGTAAAGAAAAACCTTGTAGATGCGTAAAGAAAAAGTACTAAATACCTTGCAGTTGTTTTGGAAAGCGGATAAGGCTCGCGTACATACAGGTAGGTATTAATCCTCGGATTAATAATATGATCGTTTCCTCACGACTCAATGGGATTGAACTCCGTATCTCTTGTATTATGGACAAGAATGTTACCATAACAGTATCACAGATTACTTTAATCACAGTATTAATAAAATTTGTGGTCATTACTTTTATCTGCGTGAGAAATAAACTATGTATTGATAACTAATAACTCTTCACACATTTTTCTACGAAATCTAACACCCGATGTAGAGATAGCAAGACCATATAAATGTTTTACAAATTATTCAAAAATACGTTACCTCTTTTATGGGGTATCACAGATTTTGAGAATGAAACAGATGGAGCGTTTGGAACTTTGGATAAAAGTAATTAAAATATGTCACAATTGGATATAAATTAGCTCTTGCCATTATCTACGTCATATGCTATGTTTTTCACCTGAGACTTATTTTAGACGTTTTAATAGATATTAGAGTCTGTATAATTCAACAGTGAAGGTGCCACCGCCACACCTCTTTGTAACGCAAATTAATTTTCTGTTATATACATATGTTAGTACGATTTATGTGATTTTTAATTTTAATTTCTTCATAACCGCTTCCTCATAATCTACTATGAAGCTTATGCTTAGAAGCTAGGTGACCATCTTAATCAAGGTGGTAGGATTATAGCTCAGTTGGGGAGGTACCACCACAATCCTCATATTCGGCAGTGAAGAATCTTTTGTGTTCTGATTGGAGAGGTGCGGTTACCCAACACGTTTAGAACGGAGGCTACGATCTTAGTCCTCAGGAATAGCAATGCATTTATGCACGATATTAGGCAGGACTTCAGCCTTGTTTGTAGTTGGACGTGGATGGCCACGGGTTGTAGCTTTGCATCAAGTACCTGCAAGACTTGCTAACCTAATATAAAAACAAAACACCACGAAGTATAAATTTACTTTATCGTTTGATTATTTTGTATTTGATGTTGGCTTACTATGTTGACACAATTTGTATGCACTAATTGTATTAATCGCATCAATTTTTACGTCTTCTTAGGCAAAAAATACTCCATCTAGTTTCTCTATAATCTATCATTGCAGGTGTCATAGAAACTTGGACGAAGTGAACAATAACTAAACCGCTTATATAATGTGATATCTTACTCAACTAACAGATTTATATGCACCGTCCACTGTGTAGCCATTTGCATACATTTGTCTCCGAATACACGTACGTAGGCGTTTTATACACTATTACCATACAGATGGGTGAGGCTACGATTTTGGCGGTTTTTAGAAAGTTTCAATGATGATTATTTCTTAAATGACATCATGCGTCTAGAGCCCTTGATTTACTTAAACCGCTCACTGTTTTTAGAGTTCCGTGCCATGAAAAATATTCCAGTAAAAATGTTTTATAATCACAGACTTAAGGTGGAAGAACTATAGTTCGACTGGGGAGGTACCACCACCGCCCTCATAACCCGCCGTAAAGCATAACCTGTTTCGGTTAGAGGTGCGGTTGCGGGCTACACTTTGAAGCGAGGCGACCATCTTAGTCCTCAGAAGTAGCAACGTGTCTACGTTTGAGTTCAAATAGGATTTCAGTCGTATTTGTGGTTTTACGTGGTTGTCTATGGGCTGTGACTATTTACCTTTGGTGGTTTTTGTGCTTGTTTGCTACTCTTATCACATAAAAAAGCTTAAGAGTAGTTTAAAGTACATTTAACTATGTAACGGGTACTTACGGTTAACGATATTAATTGCCGATGTTCCGAACCCGTCGCATGGATTGTGGTGCCGGCTAAAGGGCGTCTAGGGGAATTGTTGACATATGCTAGTAATAGTTTTATCTATCTTGTTTAAAATCATTTGTTTTAAGTTTGTGAATATTTTGACCTATTAATTTAAACTATCTAATGAAGGATTCTCATGATTATTTCTTTATAACTGCGAAGATTTGCGAAATATTGTACTCGATATAAAATAAAATATGGACTTATATATCCACGGATGATAGTGATTATAGGGGTTTTCATGATAAGTACTATTACCTAGACTGCAGGCTCGCTTGCTACTTTCTCGCTTTAAAAAATTTTGAATGCGACAATACAATCCAGCATTGCTGTGGTCCAGATAGTCTTAACTGGTCCACTGGTATCGGTCTTCGCAAAAGCGAGACTCTCACATTCTCAATTAAGGAATAAATAAAAAGCATAATTACTAAATTCTTGTACCAATACGGAATTATGATGCCCTCGATACTTCCCTTTGTCTCAGCGACTTCGCAAAAAGCTCGCGATGCTTTCCCGGTAAGCTCGCTTGTACACGTGCCGAGCGAATTACAGGATGGACAGGTTCCTGGTTTATTTCACAGGAATACGTTATCGTGTTAGTTTGATATAGTAAAATATGATTGCAAAGAAACATCACCCTGGAGTTCTATATTTTACCATTTAACGAATACTCACGATTAATATTTTTTGGATTCCAGGGTTACTATATAACGAATACGATTTATTTATTTAAGTGCCAAGGTGGTATACAAATGATAGAAGTATAATTTGCTTGGGGAGGTACCCGCGTCGCCGCCATAATCAGTGGTGTAGCAACTCTTGTGTCTTTCTCTTTCTTTGATATTTAGAGGCGAATATTTTAGTAAAGGCGGTAGAATTATAGCTCAGTTAAGAAGGTACCACCGTGATCTTATTCCGCTGTGAAGCAACTCCTGTGTTTCAGTTGGAGAAATGCGGTTGCCATCTCCGTACAAATCGACGCGACCATCTTGGTCCTCAGGAGCTGGAGCGAATAGCAGAGCGCTTAGGTCGTAAGTAACGACCTAAGACAGGACTTCAGTTCACTTTAAGGTTGTATGTGGATGTCCCTGGACTGTAACTACATAACATCAGATAACTTACAAACCCATTTTTATTCTTCTCACATAAAAAACTAATATCTTTTTATGATTTTGGAGTAAACCGTACTGGCTTCTCCAATCCATCTGATGGTATATGGTGTACAGAGTAAAGTAACGTTCCCTGTAGCTCCAGATTAGAAGAGGGCTACAGTATATCCTGCCTGTCGTAAGAAGCGACTCAAAGTCTCTCAGGCTTGAGGACAGTAAGAGTGGAAGTTGAACCATCCAGCCAAGCAACCCTGTTATAAGCACCTGGCGGTGTTCGAAGTGATAAGTCTCCCAATGATAGATCTCATATGAAATGCTGCTAAAAGGAAACCGAAGCGTTCTTCTAGAAATCCTGGAATCCTCTTTAAGTGGCTGAGAGGGGTCACCAAGGGGTATTGGTTGGTGGAAATCCCATATAATCCTTTGAAATCCCGTAGCTTTGAAGTTTTCCCTTCATGACAATAAAAAAGATACTTTGCCAGCTTATCAAAGAGATTTTCTAAAAAATATCATTCAAATTGAAATTCCAATATTTTATTTCATTGTAAGGTATTTACATACACTTATTGAATAACAAGGGTACAGTGTAAAATCAGTACATTGGCTTGGAGCGCCCTGTTGTCTAAGGTTGACCAGTAAAAAAAGCCCGGAAAAAAAATCAACACTCCTTTTAAATCAGTCCTTGATAAATAAACGTTACACTTTAGAAAGATGGTGAGCAAAATAGACAGGGAGATTAAACATCTAACAACTAACCTAACCTAACTAACCTACTAATAAATATCTGACTAAGTAATATTTAAAAAAAATCCACTGAATTAATGCAGCATTTTTGAGATATGGAAAATTTTGGGTTATTACACGTTAATGTTACCAGGCGAGCTTCACAAAAAGCCTTTCCACGAAAGCTCGTTCGCGGGACACGTGTCGCGACTGTCCGACAGGATGGGCAGGTTTGGGCTCATCGGGCGGTTCAGGGTTCCGTTGCTAAGTAGCAAGAACCCTTGTAACTTCGTTGTTTTTGAGAACCATGTTTGATAGGTAGAACAGTACTTTGATCGGAGATGTACCACCGCCGCACTCATAATCCGATGTGAAACAATTCTTGTGTTTTTGTGAGAGAGGTGTGGTTTCCGGCTACACTTTAAAGCGAGGATCTTAGTCCTCAGGAGTAGGAACGCGTCTACGTTCGCGCTCAGTTAGGATTACAGTCATGTTTTTGGTTGTACGTGGATATCTATAGGCTGTAAATACTTAACACCAGCTTCTTACATAAAAAATTTTCGAGTTTCTTACTCTTTCGATATAATTTTTTCCGCCGGCTTTTTCTCCCGGTCAACCTTAGCCAACAGGGCGCTCGAAGCCGATGTACTGATTTTACATTCTACCCTTGACGTTCATTAAGTGTATATAAATACCTTACAATGAAATAAATTATTTAAATTTGAATTAATAAAAAAAACGTAAAAATAAATGATCCCATATACTAAACCCGTTATTATGTGTGGTCCGACGGTAACTTGGCAAGTTTTTGTCATTACCAACGTCATTATACCTCCTTACTCCGCAAAGTTAGTACAGTTTTAACCCAAAACATGAAAACCGGAATTCAACTGCATTGTAATTTTAACAGGAAAAGGTAATGATATCTTTGAGCAACCTTTTTATGGCAAGGAAGTAGTAAATGAGCATGCAGGCGATGGTAAGTGGTCACTGCCTTCCATGAATTGCAAACAGTGCCTAATAGAATTTGTATCCTATCTAAACGAACTAACTACACTATTACTAACTAAACATAGTCTCACGCTTACAACTGCAGAATGCATTATTAATTTTAATTTTAATACATTAAAGAAATGAATTTAGGTACGTTTACAAGTTCTATGATTTTTTTATTCCGAATATATTTTTTATTTTCATATAATAAAAAAACTGAATGTTTATTTGATTCATGATGTGAGTTCTCGATCGTGATTACAAACGAAATCAAAATCATATATTGTGTTATATGTATGTTGAGTGCCCTTTTAAAAAGTAACAAAAAAATTTTAACATACAAAAATCCTTTAGAAGAATAATAAATTAAAAATATTAATCTAAAACCCCCTCTATATAAGTAGATCTATATTCAAATTATTATTTGTTTCAGAATAGTCTCCGTCATTGTTCAAAATAAACAGACACACAAAAACTATAACGGCTACTTTTTACAGCTATCGATAACAACTGGAGCACTTCAAATGTTCAAATTTATCTACCAGCGGACACCCATACAATTCCCGACCGCACCCAACGTTGCTTAACTTTATCGTTTACGATCAACACACCACTGCACGCTATACACGCTTCCACAAACAACAAATGTTTTAATAACTTATAATCACAATGTTTGTTCGTGGTTCGTCACAGACTACCTGATAATGTCTTGCTGTTACACGTGCCGCTTGTAGTACCATATTTTATTGTATGTACTAAGTAGTAAATATTATTACATACTATGAAGTGCTCGTGTTAAAAATACATCGTATCAATCTCGTATGCTTATTTGCACAATGCCTAAACTTTACGCCCGGTTTTAACAATTGTTAATTCTAATTTTACCACTGATCCGTACTTTATATTATTATATTTTTGAGATTACATTTGGAGTCTTTCGTTGCCTCTTCTCCAACACTTTACGAGTCAGTGTTAGTTTATTGACGTTCCAAAAGAGTTCTGTAATGAATCTATCTTGAATAATATCACCGCCATAATCCGCCGTAAAGCATTACTTGTGTTTTGGTTGGAGAGGTGCGGTTACCGGCGACGCTTTGAAGCGAGACAACCATCTTAGTTCTCAGGAGCAACGTAGATACGTTCGCGCTCAGATAGGATTTCGGTCGTGTTTGTGGTTGTGCGTGGATGTGTATGGACTGCGACTACTTAACAACAGGTGGTTTGCACGCTCGTTTGCTACTTTTCTCATATAAAAACACGAGATTACGAGTGTAGAAACACAAATGCATTGTTTTCGCTGTTGGTATCCCCAATATATATTTCATAATACTGTCTGGAACATTTTTATATATCACAAATGTTAAATAAATTAAAATGTATTTAAAAATTTCAAATTATAGTTTTGTTTCATCATTTAAACCAGGACAAAAGTAGATATAGTAATACCTCGACTTACGCTACCCCAATTTACGCGAATCCGGACTTACGCGATTTTCAAATCTCGTTCATTTTTTACGTATTTTTTGTTTAGATTCGTCGGAGAGTAAGACATTGAAGAATTAGTCTCTAGACCTAGTTTAATCAAAAGATCAAATTGCGGTTGAATATTTGACTTATAAAATAAACATACTAACAAAGACCGCATTTTTCTATAATACAAGGAATAAAAATATGTTTCCAATTTTGTATTTATTAAACATTTATAGCTAATTTTTTTTAGATTTAAGTCGAAACTTAAAATAATTTAATAGTACCCCTACTTACGTGAATTTGACTTACGGGGTTATCTCTCCGTCCCACCTATCGCGTAATTTCGGGGTATTATTGTACTTGACACTGTATTGCTCACTTTTCATATATAATAAAAGTCGAAATATTCAACAAATTTATATATATTAAAATCTAAAACCAGTTTTGTTTCATCGCTTCAACCAAAACAAAAGCAGATATACCAGTGCACAGAACCTTCCAGTTTTCACATTCCATAACAGGCTGCTTTATAATTACCCTGGATTCGGTATCAACACAATTCAGTAACAATTTATTAATAACATATTTAGTTAACGTTTTCCTTATCTTTTATAAAATAACGATTAAAATTAATACAAAATGTGAATGTTATATCTGATTGACCTTTATTCAATGGCTGTTTACATTATTAGTAACAAATTATTATTCAAGCAAGATAAATTACAAGTCACGCAGATTGTACACATTCTGGAAAGTATTACTATGATATGTCACAGGTAAAAAACAAACAATTGTATGTAATCCAAGTTTTTACGTTAGAATTTACTTGCTATGCATGATATGTCAAATCAATGACTGGCTAGATTACACAGGCAGTCCTCGAACTTAGGGCACGTTAGGTTCTCTAAATATGCGACGTAAAACGAAACGACGTAAGTCGAGACAGTTTTTTCATATGTAAAACTCAAGGGTTGGGATCCACACGGACTCAAAATTAAGAAAAAAACACTGAATTTATAATAAAGGATATACATACTTTATTATCAAAGTTCTTAAAATAATTATACGAGTACTTATGAAATGCCTAGTTATTTTTGGTATTTGTGTGTTATTAATTTTAATAATAATGATAAAACTTTAATAATAAAAATATATAATGAAAAATAATAAATTAAACTTTTGGCTTAAAGAAACTATCAATTCTACCTCTATCCCCTATATAAATTCTACTCACGAGTGAATTCTCCTATTTGACGAATAGTGTCAAGTAATGTTCGACGTAACTTGAAACGACGTAAGACGAGGACTGCCTGTATTCGCTTCCTCCCCTTTCCGGTATGAAAGGAAAATGTTGGGAGCGTAATTCAGATTTTCACTTTACAATTTACTTTCAATGGACGACCCCTTAATTTCATGACAGGCCGGTTGGTTTTATGTATAATTTTATATTAAAGAAAAACCGAGAATTTGAAAGATTTGTAATAAATGCATGCGTACGGAGCGTGCTGCTAATATTATATTTAGCTCCAATTTCTAGAAAATTGTTATCTCCTGCCGTTGAATTACAAGGTTAACTGTTAAAAATAGGTAATGATATGGGTACCGAACTCAAAATAATCTGTTTATCTGTTAAATATTGTAAATTTATTATTTTTTACTATGTAGCGAGTTTAAGTTCAATATAAAGGGACTAATTGTTTGAAAAATTATGTAAAATATTTAGATGTGGCAACACTGTTTTGGTATTAATCATATGAGCCCAATAAAATAATTGTTTCATGTGGCTCGTAAATGTTGGACTTAATACACTAAATACTTTATTATTATTTTAATAACATGAAACTGACCGTTAAGAAAGTAGGAATAAAAAAAGGAAAAGAAAATAAGAAAAAAGAATAAGAAAGTATGAAAATTAAGACTTATATTAAAGCAATTTTACGATGAACGAGTTTCCACTAGTTCCATAATCTTCTAGATCATTCTACCACTAGCACCTGTCAACAGCTTCACGCCAGTTTAACCGTGACCACTAGCCATGCGGCTGGTTCGAAACATCGGCTCTTAATAATCGTTAATCATGGCTACCCGACATAGTAAAACGTATTACAAAAATCAACAATGTAATTCTATTAATCCCATCGTAACTGGGTACAGTGGGTAATAAGTACCTA
>DWON01011709.1:0-10035 GCA_018251015.1 Phocides pigmalion okeechobee
CACCGCCACCCTCATAACCCGCCGTAAAGCAACATGTTCTTCATGTATTGTGTTTCGGTTGGGAGGTGTGGTTGCCGAATACACATTATTGGAGGCGAGCATCTTAGTCCTCAAGAGTAGGAACGGATCCGCGTCCATCCTTAAATAGAACTTGTGTCCTATTTGAGATTGGACGTGGTTGTCCATGGGCTGAAGTGACTACTTATCAGGTGGTTTGCATGCTCGTTTGTTACTCTTCTCATAAAAAATATGCCATCAAAATTAAAACTACAAACGAATTTACATCGGAACTAAATCAAAATCCGACAGGCTTTATCAACGATGCTTTATATTTTCGGAAATGGGAAACGCTGTCACGCGACGTGACAGGTGCGAAATTAAATTTTATTATATCATAAATTTAATATTGTACCGGGACAAAGATGGCTACCCCTGGCGCTGATTGTCGGCGTAATGAACCCTGTCTATTTATTATTTTTAGTCCATTTGAGCTGTCGCGAGTCCATTGTGATCGTAGGATTGAGCTTTAAATAACTTTATTATGATTAGTAATCTAATATGGAATACTTTAATTAAATTGTCCAGCAAATTATTTTTTTATGTTGAGTAAAAGTAGCAGTCGACATCCCAAGGTTTTTTTTTATTTGAGAATAGTAGCAAACCACTTGATGTTAAGTAGTCGCAGCCCACAGACAAACGCGACCGAAATCCTATGTGAGCTCGAACTCCTCCAACTCCTGGACTAAGATGGTCGCCTCGTTTCAATGTGTAGCTGGGAACCGCACCTCTCAAACCGAAACACAAGTACCTAATCCTTTACGGCGGATTATGTCACTAACCTATATCTCTGGCAACCATCAAAGTGATACCACTTACTTACTAATTAATCACCGTAATTCAGGTAGCAATTATTCAAACTAACATACCTGAAACAAAACAATTTTAACGTTAGTTACATATACATGATCCTTAAAATTACAATATAGAACAAAACAAAGTTATATACAAAATGAAATTCAAAACTACAAAAACAAAAAACAATTTCATTAAAAATACTTATAGATATTTATAACTTTTGGTATCCAGATGTCTCTACTGACTCTTAACTTCATAATAAATAGTGTTTTACGAAATTTTTATACGCTTAGAAACTGTTACTTTGATTTTCGAACACACACACACGCACACGCGCACACACGCACGCACGCACGCACGCACACAAGCACGCACACGCACACACGCACACAAGCACGCACGCACGCACACACACGCTGGCACTCATATATATATGTGGTCCTTTACTATTCTTCTAGTACCAAATCTCGTATTATATATACATAAACATAGAAAACGACAAGGAACACATGACAAGACATGATCACTTAAATAAATTGCCATTCTATACAAGTTGTCCTTAGGAAAGCATTTGAGGAAAAATTACCACTATATTTTTACACCAGTCACACAATTTCCTTGCAATTACCGTAAGGAGAGCGCTATATTTTATGAAGAAACTAGCACCTACAAAGTATACCATCCAGAACCAGTTGGATAAACGACTTGTTATATATGCAACGAGAAGCGAGTAAACGATAAAATGATAAAGGTCAAATCAAAAGATGATGGAGTGGCAAAATGTAATAATACAGTTAATTTAAAGAGCTTTTTACAGTTACATTTAACAGTAATTTTTAAAACTTCAAAAATATGACGTTTCCAGTTATACTTCCTAAAGATATTAAAAATATTATGGCTGTTGGTCAATTGTTTAAGGGATTAGGGATTTGGGTGGTTTACTTTAGGTCGCAAATTTGATAGGCACTTCTGTTCTTTAAAGTAAAGCAGGTTGTAGGCTGTTCGTTGAACTTTATTGAACCTGGTTGCTGGTCATTTTAATGGGCTCCTGATTTTGATGATTTTCCGTAGGTGGCAAATTTGATGGGCACTTTCGTTGTTTGTAGTTAAGTCTGTCCAGGCGGTCGTTCTTCCAGAAGGCAAATAAGCCTTAACTTGAATTGAAAGAGACGGAAACAAACGCGTGTTCATTAGACTTAATATCAGTTGCAATCAATTCAACATTCATCGCTCATCGTTACAACATTCTCGGTGTGACAACTATGCAATTATATTATTAAAATACAAGAACTGTTACACTATTTAGTCGTAATAAGTTACACCTTTTTGAGCCACGCCTCCACTTGAATATGTATTATGATAGTCTTAATGTATATTTTATGCAATCTCACCGCAACGAAATAATTGTTCCCGTATAAATAAGACATTAAAAATAGTGGAGCTTCATATTATGTAATTAAGCATTAAAATATAAGGTAATGTTAATGATAAGTGCACTTAAGATACCTAATTAAGACATAAATTGTGTACGTTACGAAAAATAATCCGACTCGAAGGACCGTTATGAGTACATAAAAATTAAATGGTACTTTGGAGACGTTAATTGTGTGTTTTAACTATTTTATTCGTGGTTCAATGTATACTGGCGTAAATTATGAAATCCCATATGTGGAGCCCACACAAATTCAAAATTCTTATCTGGATATCTAAAACTACCACTTGAAGAGGAATTTTAGTATATAATTTTGTAAATACGAAAATTACACCTAATTACAATGAAGAATTTTAGACCCAAATGAACCAATTAATAACGCTTTCATTCTTGCTTTATACACTCAGTCTTTTAGAACTTTTTTGTTAGTTGTAAAAGTAGCAAACGAACGTGCAGAATATGTTAAAAGAGCAACCCATGGACATTAACTTGCAAGCTCAAACATGATCAAAGTTCTGCCTGACAAAAATATTGAATGTTTGCCAAAAACTGACAAAAATGGAAGAATAAAAAAAATGAAAAAAATATATGAAAAAGAAGAACAATAAAAAACTAACACTTTTTTTCTCAAAACACAGTGACAAGGGATGGGGAGTGGGTACAAAAAATATGGACTTAGAACTTTCGAGAATTACCCTAAAAATAGAAGTGACAAAACAATGATGCGTGCGGACAGCCGTCCGAGTAGTCTCAAGCGTTGTTTTAACTGAAAATCAGCGTTGTACTAGGTAGTTGATAGGCTACCTGCTTATGACATTAGCTGAGTTTCACCCCTTTAGCGGTTGTTGCAACACATATATGTCCTTTTTTGTGTTTATATTAGTCTTTTTTTTTCTTTATTGCATTGTTTTGTTTATTTTTAAGTACTTAATACTGTTTTGTAATAAGCCCGAATAAAGTCGTTTGTTTGCTTGTTTATTTGTTTGTTTGATTGATTGATTGTTTGTTTGTTGGTTTGTTTGTTTGTTTGTTTGTTTGTTTGTTTGTTTGTTTGTTTGTTTGTTTGTTTGACAATATTACAAATAAAACGCAAGAATATAATACTGATTTAATGCTGAAATAATCCTTATACTAAAACCATGAAATGGCATGAAGAAGCAAGAATTCTCAAACTCATACCAGTAACTTTAACGATAAATTCGATAACCCAGACTATTACTTTAATACTCTCAATACTCGGTATTTACCCAACACTCGTAATGATACGAAGGTGTCGCTTTCAGCTAAGTGCGGGCTCAACGTCACCTGAGACCGACCGGCTCATTACACTTATGTTGAAGTATTCATTATAAATACAAGCATAAATATATAGAAGGAAGCTAAAATCGAGATAGGATTTTGTTGAGTAAATTAGGTAACTTTAAAACTGGGTTTGGTGAAAACATTTAGTCCCATGTTTGATAGACGCCGCCGGTGACAAGAGGACTGGTTCGTATCTCGCGCAGATAATTGCGATTGCTATGCACTTGCAGCTAGCGTTCTTGGACCATATCACACGGACACAGATCCCTTTAGATTGTTTAGGTTAGGCTTTTATTAAAATTAGTTTTAAGATTTTCAGTGGGTTTAGTCTAGTAAATTTAGTCCCAATTTAGTTATTTTAAAATGTAAAAGAAAAAACCCACGTAACCTGATATCGCTTTCACGATATTGGGTGCATTTGAAAGGTTTTTCATCCCGAAAATAAAATACCTGTCAAAATTTCTAAATACTTTGAGGTACCAAACTTAAAATGCTACATCCGTTAAAGTTCAAAATCCGTAACCAAGATTGTTCCAGTGTTAGTAAGTTCCATAACCGGAACTATCGCATGTCGGAAAAAATCCGTAACCGTAACAGAATTCCATATTAATATTCCAAGTAATTTTAGATAGGAATTGACTTAAACAGCATTCGTTATCACATGTTTTTACCGGTAGTTCTATAGAATAAGTTCTTTGACTTAATTGCATATTCGTGTCGGAATTTTAAATATTGTTAAGAAATTTATGGCTAGGGTGAATAATGATTTATCTTGTATCCACAACCGAAACTATCATAAAGTAACAGATATCCAAAATAATTTTCAATTAATATTTAATACTAAAGCTCTTCAAATTCTCATAATATAACATGACTAACATCTTTTATATTATACCTACTAGCAAATAAATAGTCAAAAATAGATCTATAATGAAGAAAATTAGTTGCGAAACATACTTCAACCAGTCTACCTAATTTCTACCCTAACCGACAACCCGTGTGGCACAGCGATCACCACATTGATTTGCCAAGCAAAGCGTTCCAAATTCGATCCACGGACAGACAGAGATCTATATGATGAATTTAAGTTTATGTTCTGGGTCTGGGTGTATGTGTGCTTGTCTTTGTATATTTCCATGGTATCTACGACGCAGGATCCTATTGTGAGGCTGTGAAGATAAAAAACAAAATTTGAATTAACTAAGTTTGTACATATACATCTGACATTTACTATAACGTGTTACGCTCTGAGCAAGGTATCATTAGTCCCGTAATTATAGCTCGTAAGAGGGTAAGTCGAGTCTAATTAAATATTCTTATTTCCTCGCCTAAGTGAGGTGGGGCTGATAACAGATGGGCAGGGTTATCGTATTTACATAATGCCACATATGATGCATCTTCGTCAAGTTGAAAACCTTTTAGGCAGATTCGTTTGTAATATTCAGGGTTGCCCTAAATTACTTCATACATCACCATTACTTCAATAGAGACGAAAATTTGCATTTGAATAATTTAAGGAAATTTTGGTTTAAAATAAACTGGAAATATACAATCCTTACTTTCTTTTTGATGATAACAAAATTGTGCAGTAAAGTAAGTAATAATAATGATTTAATTGTATATTTCAAATCGGTACATGAATGAATTTGATCCTAAGAAAACTGAACAATCAGTTACCGTTTTAACTTCTGAGATCAAATCGAAAAAAAAAACAATGTTAAAAAGAAGAATATCATACAAAAGTGATTACAGAGAAAGTTTAATTGAGGAACAATAATAAGCCGATTTCAATAGAATGACCAAAATCCCACTCTTTGGTAAAAGAAGAAAAAAGATGACATACCAGTTCGTAAGTAATAAGTAATAAGCTACCTTAACAAAGAAGGCTCCAATAATAGAGGCAATACAATTCAATAAAGAATATTAAGCATTATTAAGTAATTCATCTCCAATCTCGTATTGATAGGAATGAGGCTGTAGCATTGGTCAGAGGTGAAACGAGAAACGACTAGCGACTTCTCAAAAACACAATATTTTTAATCAATTGCTACTAAGAGAACTTGAAAAAGTTGATAATAAAATAAACAATCACTTTTCAGTAATTTTCTTATAGTCTATTTATTTTAAAACCATAGAAGTAAAATTTAATGACAATAAACTGAGTAGAAAAACTACTATAGTCAACTAGTATACAATCAACGGAAATAGAATCAATTAGGTTAAGTGTTTTTATTTTTGTTTGACAAATGGCTTATCACCTTGACGTCATACATTTCGTTTCATATGAGAACCATTCGTTAATCTTCTGTTCTATGAATAATTCATCATAAGGGAATTTCCATACGTATAGGATTCTTCTCTCCGTTTATATGTCACTGAATTCCTCTTTAACTTTGCATCGATTTTAAAGCCGTTACGTGTTTAAGTAGAGGATAGTTTAGATTAACAATTGGACCTGTCTCGCTACAATCGGGTGCAAAGCCGATACTTATAAACTTGGGTCCAGTGGAACCAGTCCTACATTCTACAAAACGACTAACTAGTTTAATTAAAAATTAGTTTACTTGGGATACAACAGATTTTTCTGCCGTGCTCTGTACTTTACCTATTCATAAATCAAGCCTAGAACATCTTATACTCATCAATTAGTCACATTCCATTCATACGTTTTTTATACATCTGTATAACGAAATGTAATTACATAAATATCATCCACGATCCGTGCAATCAAACCTTTTTCATAATTACAGCAAATCATCTGAGAAGATACGATTAAGGGGAAGCTATTCCTTTTCGTGAGCTTATTCATCACAATAGAAGCCTTTCATACAAAGGACTATAGCGCGTTCTTCATTACCAAAATAAACGAAGTATAAGTGCCAAAAATTCTGTTACATGTTTGTGTTACGAAAAACAGTGAAGTTACTTACTATATTGTTTTCTCATATAGACGAAATAATAAGCAGTCAATCAATATTAAGACTGGGGAGGTGCCAAGGCCCCCCTTATAATCCGGCGACATTTTTTTCTCAAGAGTAGCAACGCATTTACGTACGACGCAGATAAGACTTCGGTTCTGTTTAAGTTTGGATGTGGATGGACATGGGCTGAAGCGAACATTAAAAAAATGTTAATCCATGTTTTTTTCCTTTTGGATGTCAATGTTATTACTCATAATTATATTATATTTAACGTGGCCTTAACAAATCCGTCCATAGTCCATCTATGATACCTCAGTAACCACAAAAGTGCATAGTAATGTTGCATTGTGCTGAGAATTAACATCCATACAATTTGGCTATGTCTTCTTTTTAGTTCATAATCTCTCACGCTTGGATACAAAGAACTATCGATGTATAGATGTGTCAATAGGCAAATTACTTTCAACGATTGTCTGATCATTAACATTTGCTGTTAATAGCTTCGGGTCACAATGGTCAAATGACATCACCGTCTATATATAAAATGAACTTTTATAAGAGTAGTTTAGCTTGCGTCAAAGGTGTTACAATCTTCAGCCAGGTAATCTCAACGTGTTCTATAATATTGATTAGTTATTTGGAGCTGTTAAGTAAATTACTTACAATTTATATGCTCTTAAACCTAATTACTTAACGCAACACTAATCAACAATCACTTTTTAAATGACGCAAGATTATTGGCGAGTTCATTTCTTCGAGCACTCCATGATTGGATTATACGCGCAAATTGCTATAGTAATTACCATCTGATGAAGTGAATTGAATCATTTACCTGTCAGCATCAATCCGTCGTTAATCACCATACCGTCACCGGTGTCGGTTCAACCGAATCGTCTTCCGTTTGAATAGAGGATCGCATGCTAATTAAACGTTCGCAGCACGGATGTGAACCACATAAATCTTAGCCAATGACCTTTGGGTGCGTAAATTCGAAGCTACGCTGAAACGGATGCGCGTTTGTAAATGGATGGCGTAAATTTATAAGTAACTCCAAAGGGGTTTCACAGGGAGACGTCTTAGAACCTATATCTTTTAATGTACAAAAAAGTAAAATATTTAAACAGTTAAATAAACTATTGCAACGTTTTCGAAAATAAAGAAATAATTAAACTACAACCAATATCGAAGGTATTATTTGATATAATAATTCTATGTAATAAAAAGTGTATAATAAACAATATTACAGCACTACGGGTAATAATGAGTAGTCAGTTTTATTGAATCAATACGTTTAGTGCTATTTATATTAAAACAACGGCTCCATCGAGTAATTCCTCGCAGACAGTACCGGTAAGTTCCGGCTATCCATCATCTGAGCTGTTCCTGAGCATAATCGGTAATGAAGGGGGAAGGAGGGTGGCTCGGGGGTTGTTTGCATTCGTATTAGTGGGGCTAGATGGTTTAATGTAAATCTAAGACACACGGGAGTAACGAAAAGCCTTAACTTGCGTTGAAGATGAAATATTCCATTCCAAGAGCTGTTGGAAGAATTATATTTTGTAATAAACAGTTCTATATGATTTTTTTTGTGTAGATACTAAATGTTTGTATAGTTAGTTAAATAAATATTAAATTATATTATAATTAGTTAAACAAATACTGGTGATGAAGTAAAGACTTGTCGAATACATTTTCAACATTTTTCGAGTAAGTCTCAATACATAATCACTACGTAGTTTTATAAATGTTAACATAAAACGTATTTTCACTCGGAAAGTATAGACAAACTCAGAAAGGCAAAGTAGGAAACTAAGAAATTACTTAATAATAATACAATTTTTATAATGACAAACCCAAAAAAAAGTAATTGTAATAAGCGCCTAACTTAAGGAATTAATTAATTTACCATTAATTATATCGCAAACTTTAACGGTATAAATATATGACGCTTAACAATAATTAGAGAACAACTATGATTAATTACTAAACACTATTATTTCAAAGTAATATTTTGCTGCTAGAAATAACTAAATGTGTGGAATATTATGATTACTATATTTCATTAAATCAGTATTCATTACAATAATGAAAATCTGAAAACTAATTATAATAAAAGCCTAACTTAAACAATCTAAAGAAAGTCCGTGCCCATGCGGCGTGGCTTCAAGAGCGCTAGCCCCATTAAATAGCAACCGCAATTATCTGTACAAGATATGATGAACCAGCCGTCATGTCACCGGCGTTATCGCTCAAACGTGCGGCTAATTGTTTATTATAATTTGTTAGGCTTTTATTATAACTAGTTTTAAGATTTCGTTATTGTATTGTAGATAATAGAATATGGAACGAACTATCTTCTATTATGTACCACATTTAAGAGAGAAATAAAAAAATAAGTTGATATGAGAGTCATTAGGTTGGTATCCCGTGGGACTTGTGGAAAAGGAAGAACTGCCAAGTTTTCTAATCGCTTTACACCAGCAAATGATGACAAAATATAAAACCCCTTAGCATCCATTTTTAACTATTTCTTCTTGTGCGGTCTAAGCATTGTTTCCGTCAGCTTAAAACTAATCCTGTAATTTATCCAGCTTATTTCAAACCTGGTAAATAAGCTTACACTTGATAACGCAAGCTTTAAACGAGCTTATTTTATCTCAACTCGAGATGCAACTGCAGTAGCGTTGGATTATCTTTATACGTCGTTTTTATGTAACATAACATAAAGATACATGGCCGAAATCCTATTACTGGGAATGGGGATCTCCCAAAAATTGTTGGAGCTGTAGCATACACCATGCTCCAACAAAGTGGATGATGAAGATACGATTTGGTGGTAAACCCGATTTTCCTAGTTTTTTGACTTCCGACAAGCAACGACCTATGTCTTTAGATAATAATCGAAAACCTGCTTCTGAATAAAGGAAGCGAACATGTTAGTCCTTAAGAGGACCCACAAAAGCAAGTAGCAGCTTTTTTCTTCCATGGGGGTACCAACGATTATGGAATTACGATAACAGATTCTACTTTTTAGTCCTATTTTGTATGTTGAAAAAATAGCAAAAAAACGTGCAAGCCATCTGATGATAAATGGTCTCCGTAGTCCATGGATATATACTTCCAACCTCACACAAGACTTAAGTCCTGCTTGACGTCAAGCATAGATGCGTTGCTACTGCTGAAAATTGTGATCGTCTTGCTTGTAAGTGTAGCTAGCAACCTCACCAACCGAAACACAAGAATTGCTTTACGGTGAATGAGAGTGGCGGTAGTACTTCCCTGGTTGAACTGTAGTTCGACCACGTTGCAATTTAGGATTGGATGTGGATATTCGTAGTCTGTAGTGACTATAGTATCACGTGACCTGTACGCTTGGTTGCTATTTCTCTTATATATAACTGCATATTTATTTCATTAAACTCCTAATTTGCTTAATTTAAAATAATATAATTTAAGGTAGTTAATAGTATCAGGCGTTACTTTGCGGAAATCCATGCTATTAAGTTGTTATTAAAATTACTTTGC
>DWON01011710.1:0-10035 GCA_018251015.1 Phocides pigmalion okeechobee
AGTAGCAACGCATCTACGTTCGAGCTCAGATAGGATTTCGATCGTGTTTGTGGTTGTACGTGGATGTCTATGGGCTGCCACTACTTAACATCAGATGGTTTGCATGTTTCTTTACTACTTTTCACATAAAAAATATCAACTGTGTAAAAAAATACGTATTCGATATTCGATACGCCGCGTGTTTCCCTTTCCGTAACAAATTGATCTTACAAAATAAATGTATAGGATTTTATGTGTCTAACCCCTTGGTTCCGCCTAATCTTGGTTCTGGGTTGGTCTGTACACGCTTCGTTTAAGTGTACTATTGATGAAGATAAGAGACATGGTCGGGTAGATGTGAACGATAAGGAACATCCGTCTAAAATTGACTTAAAATTGACGCACGCGATCGATAGTGTTATCGGAAACCAAAAACCTATTGACCTGTCATCAAACGGGAATATTGCGCGTACAACAAAGAACAATAATAAGATAATGTGTTAATCGGAAACGAAGATAGTTGTTATAATTATACTAATAACAAATTTATAAATACAAGTTAAAAAGGATCTATTAGAAGCAATACACAGTTTAAATTTAACAAATGAAAATGGTTGAAATCGTTTTATCAGGAAATCGAAAATTACTTCAATTCCAGTCGGAAATCCATATATTCTCTATAAAGGAACAAATTATAAGTTAGAAAACAAAGTAGTGACTTTTAGTTTACGCGTTATAGTATCTTGTAACTTTACTATACTAAACTGTAAACATATACTTATATATTTTTAAATACATGCTCAAGTAGATAATTTTACACACACACATGGCGCAAATATTCGTATTCATCACTCAAATATTTATCCAGGGTGGCATTCGAACCGAAAACCGCTAACAGTCATAGTCACTAAACGCTAAAGCAAGAGACCGGTTACAAAAATAACACCAATAACAGGTTAGAATAGGTTCAACGAGGTAGCACTGCCGTCGCCATGATCTGCCGTAAATCATTATTATGCGTTGATTGGTACTTTTGCTGCTACACTTACAAGCAAGGCAGCAATCTTTTAAGAGAGGCAACTGAGGTACTTGATAGCACTTGACGACGAGCATCCTCCTCTGCGTGAATGATTAAGTTCGGTACCGGAAATTGACCAGGAAAACTGACCCTTGAAAATCGACCGGGTAAAGAGGGATACCTCGATGCCCGCAAATCCTTGAGCCGGAGGCTACCAGAGCCATAGCATTACATTAGGCGACCACTCTGGTTCTGATTAAGGTTGATACTGATGTACAAATACTACAGCAAACATTTAACATAAAGTGGCATGTACGCTCGTTACTCTTCTACCATAAAAAGATCTCCAGAGCTCTTTTTTCAACGTCAAAGGAAGTTGTGAAATCGGTCATCTGTCCATCTTTTGCGAAAGGCAATTTTCGACTTAGCTCCATTCGCTCAAGACACGACTGAGTGGACGTTAGCCAACGAGGTGGCCTTAATGTCACTAGATACATTATTGCATGCACATGTACGATACTGTTGCAAAATTTTCAAGGATTTGCTCATGCTTACTTCTTACGAATGATAAAAAAGCTACCAAACGCTCGAAGCGACAGTGAAGGGTTTCGTAATTGGGATTAAATAACCGTAAATATGTCATGTTTCAAGCGTACACAACATTTTATTCAAGACATGTATTTTTTCACTTCTACTTTTAAAATATTCTAGAATTTTCGAATAGTTCAAAAATTATATGCAGGATACATGTTTGATGATTTTCGAAGCAAATATCTCACAAACTAAAGACTTACGTAAAATAAAAGTAAAAAAAAATATTAACTATATACTACACTAAATTGGTATATTTAATAATCAGAATACCTACCTTGCATGCCTTGGTATAGCATTTTTTATCACTGCATTGCATGTATGGAGTATCATCCCTAAATAACTTATTTCTTGAAATAACACGATATTATTTAATGGTGGTTTATAGAACACCTAACAAATTTATTCTGTATAGCGCCAATTATACTCGAGCGATACAAGTGTGACATACAGAAAAACTGATAGAAGAATAAAAAAAAACAAATTGATAAACATGACTAGAACATAACAGTACTTATTTCATATTTAACTACGGAACCCAAAAAATTAAGCATTCCTGATACTGAACATCACGTTTTCATTATTTATGATCCATTTTATTCTAATATAATAGTACTTTTATATTTAAAACGTGACTTTAAAACGTCCAGGCTTCTAATCGTAAAATCTCGAATACCAATCAACCATTATTAATTAAGATAGAAATCAATCTAATGATCCATTTCTTGTGTACCATATTTAGTAAGTCAGTATGCAAAATAGTGCTCAATTTTTTGTAGCTGTTCTTAACATCATAGTTACACGTTCCAATTCCTCAGCTAATAAGTGGCGGAACATTACTGTAACGAATCGAGATGATATGTGGTTGTATCTAGATTGCTTGGAGACCACTTATCTTTACTTGGTCGTATAACGTTTGTCTCCGTGCATGCATTCTTCGGAATTGACCATCCGTGTCGAAAGATTTCTCTCTTCAATCACAGTATATCGGTGATCTTTGCCATATTTAGTTTTATTACACAAATAATTTGATAGAACAATATGTTACGATGAATATTCGATTACCAAAATTAAGGATAGATTTTATTATTTCTTTATAAGTTACTTAAGTAAGTGATTTATATGTTACCACAATAATAGCAGGGATAAACAACATCTAGCATCTCTCATGGGAGATCTAGGATTCGAATCTCAGTCGCACCACCTGACGCGAAATTTTCAAAACGGATACTTACGATGAGTTTAACCGTGACCACGAGCTATGCAAATGGTTCCAAATATCGGCAATTCATTGTGAATACCCGTTACACAGTAAATTTAATAATTACCTCCGAAACAATTAACTAAAATACAGCGAGGATACCTGCATGTCTGAGATCGTCATAAAGTTGTCAAAGACTGACATTTACCATTTTTTATTTGGTCAGCGTGGTGTGCCATGGCCTAATCCATCTCTTCTGCGAAACGACCCCTTATGTATTGTGACAGCAACGAGTTCATAATATTTTAAACCATATTGTTTTATATTCTCTTATTATATTCTCTCATCGTTTTTTGTTAAGATTTACGGGTTCATTTTTTCTTGTATTGTTTCGTATTTTGATATTCTTATATTTCTTTTTCGTTTGTTTACCTATAGTTACGTTTCTTGCATGACTTAAATCAACTTCTTTAAAACCTTCAAGTTTATGTTGAATAGAATATGGTTTTGGTTAGAATTTTGCAAATTCTGTTTTAATATATTTTTGTGAATAAATAGTTGAAGTGTAGTTTTGTGGAAATACATATTAAAATTAAAATGTGCTTAAGTAAATTTAAAAATAAAGTATTGTTGAAAATCGTCAATTTAAGCCACATAGCGGTAACTATTAATGATCGTTTCAATTGTGTTAATTGACCAATCGATAAGAGAGAAATAATGAACATCTGATCATATTAAAATATTAACGGTATATTTTAGATCTTTATCTATTACAAGCTTTTGCACGTGGTTTTAGCTCGCATACAATAATAATATAGATTACAATAAGTAGATCTGCACCTGTTCATACTTCATAAATTTTACATCAAATCTGTAATAGCAGTAAAAAAATTAATTAAACTTTTTTTATTTAATGTCTTAGGGGTTAAATTCCTGAAATTTCTTTATTAATGCTCATTTATGCAAAATAAAGAATCTATCTGTAAAGTTTCGGGATTCTGGGTTCAAGGGTTTAGACTGTCTGTTGATCCCTTGTTTGGTCAGTCAATTTACTTTTTTATATCTATATGTTTCTATATGTATAACTAAACTCTTAAATGATTTGACTGATTTATGATGACATTTTTTTATTATTTAAGTGGATTCGAGAATGGTTTTAACTTATAATTAGATGATAGGAGGCGTTGCGATCATGTGCAAATCTGACACGTATACATTGTATAAAAAATAAATTGTATTATTTTTCAGAGCAATACAGCGTCTCCTGGGCTAGTGAGACCAGGAGACGTTAACGTATAGATAAATTAACAGTCAAGTCTAACTGTAAGATTTACTACTTACCCCATTGTATCGGTTGGTGCACAGCTAACATGTAACATAATTTATCACTAGCACCTGATAGACTTTAGAAAGTCTATGACATGATGTATTTTAGCACTAAAATTTTGCCATTTTAGCCACTTGACAGCTTAGGTGTTAGTATAAAACTAGTTAGGAATCCAATTAAAAAAATTACTGGACATGGAAAAATATCTTAAACATATCATTATCCCGTTTAGTCTTCTCCAAATTCTAATTAATTTGTAAAAAATTAGCATTAAGTCGGCTTTGATAAATGAAATGCAATTTGTATTGCCATGTTTAAAAGGAACTTAGAAGGCAGATACAAAAATATTAAAAAAATGAGACAACTCAACAACTCGTACACGGCTGATTCCGAGCTTGGCAGGGCCTGTATATACTATGGTGACCAAGTAACTTATAAACGTTCGTAAATAAACAATTTAATATATAAATTCAAAACACAATTTTGAAGGTGGGACAACCATAATTTGACCGGGGAGGTACCCCCGCTGACCTCATAATCTGCCGTAAAACATTACTTGTATTACGGTTGGAGAGGTGCAGTTGCCGGCTACACTTTGAAGCGAGGCGACCATCTTAGCCCTCCGGAGTAGCAACATACGTTCTACGTTCTACGTTCGAGCTCAGATTAGATTTCAGTCGTATTTGTGGTTGTCTACGGGCTGCGACTACTTAACATGAGGTGATTTGCATGCTCATTTGCTTCTCTTCTCACATAAAAAACAATCTCATTACACACATATATATCCTGGGTGGAAATCAAACCGACAAAAAATATATATAGGCATTTTTACACAACATCATTCTTAGAGCTAGAACGCTAAGATCATTGTTATTGATGACTGTTTTCTTGTATTGGTCATCTATTAGATCATTATTAGCTAACAATTAACTTTGCATTACACAACGATCAGTTGCAAAACCATTGTGAATGTCGTCTTTGTTTAGTACATTTCGTATGACTCCTTGAAATGTTATTTCAACATTGACATTTTATGTTCTTACTAATAATATTGTTCACGTCAAGTTCATTTATTGTTTCATAAAATGTTATTATTATATCTTTAATGATATATAGTAGCCAATAACTAACATATTGACGTCTCATATACGTCAGACGCGGTCATATATTACATATTTGACGGGTAACAGTTATTGGTTATTTACGAAGCCTTTTGATAGTAGAGTTAGACATAAGTAAATACGGTTCATCGAGGGATTAAGTGTAATTTATAATGTAAAGAAATTGACTAACAAGACTTTTCACTTTTTTCACTTATATAGGAGTAGCAATAGAAGAATGTGATGGCCTACTTTCTCTATGATTATTGGGTAACCTCCACGATTACAAAAACTACACGAATCGTATGAAAACATATTTAAGAAATGCCAAAGAAATCAATACAATTTATCATTTTAATCCAAAATATTAAAACTTCTTGTGGTACATTTGTATTCAAAATATCCAAACTGTGAAAGTTAACTCAAGTTGTTTGTAACCTTTACCACAATCTAATTTGCGTCACAAATGAAATCGAACTGAAGCTTCCTCTCGATTAACATTTCCACTTTTACTTAAACTTTCGATAAGGCTATTAGTGAAGCATAGTGTTTTCTTTTTCATTGTTAAATAGTTCCATTCACAATAAAGACAAGTTTGTTTGAATAAGGAAATAGATTTTTTTTAAATCATAGATATATAGATCGAAGCACAGTTTCTTTCGCCGTCTTATTTCCAAAGCACCTTCAGAGTCAATGGAAATTTATTGATGATCAAAATCAGTACTGTAATGAATCTACTGTGATTAAAATGTTTCGATTTTTACTATTTATTTTGAACCAGCTGTGCCCTGAGGTATCAGCTGCGTTTGAAACCAAAACAAGTAGACATAATTAATTACGTATTGTTTACTTACTTTACTTCTTTCTTACAATTATGTAAACATGTAAATTTCGCGTATATTTCCACAAACATAAATAGGTAGTTTAAGTACTATAAATTCACTTATATATATATATAGAAACACGGAACAACGATTATATATATCATTGCATACGAATTATTTGAAATACTGTAATCTTTTGACAGCTGGCTCCATGTTCATTTTTTAGGTAATTCACTAACTTAGAAATTAAGTTTTAGTATTCACTAAGGTGTAATTTTGATATGAGTAGATGATTCCATAATTTACTAAGTGCATTTAGTCGCTCCATTGAACTGTTCATTCGTCGTGCCTAGTCAGCTAGGTAGCTTTCCTATTGCTAATGCTGCAATCAACTTATTATCACTTTCCTTTCAATATTCTGCAACTTTCACATAATATCAAAAAATATGCCGTAGTTTTATGTAACCATATAAAATAGTTTCCGATGACATTACGTTATTTACGTTCATTGAATTTTTAGTAGAATGTTAATATCGTTTAACCTTACTATCGTTTAAAGGCGGACCTAACCGACTGACTTTCTCATCATTTTATAGCAATATGTCGAAACACGTAATTACATCAACATTTATATCTCTGTGCTTAACTTTTTTGTTATCTCGCTCAAATTTCACTTTTATTACATTAAATAAGTACTACTTAAATAATACTTAAAATGGGGAAATAACATTTTATGTACTCGTAATGTCGTTACGAGTTTGTTTCGTATCTATGTCAGCGGCAATACAGATACCAATGTGGTCTAGTTCTAAAGGTTATCTAGTATCTCTATTTAATAATCTATATATTCAAACTTGACTCTGGTAGTAACGCAGTTCGATACATTTTAAATGGAATTCAATATCGAACATTTTAAATGGAAGGTTTTAAATTTAAGTTCAATTATAGTTCGGAATTATGTTGATTATCTGAAGTAGACTTATAACATACTCTTATTTCACATATCTTAACTATCAAAATTATTTTAACAATTTAAATCAATTATTTTAGAAGTAACAATACGTAAAACATTATATTTTGGGTCATTAATTGGAGGCCCTAACCTTGAATTGCAACATTCGAGTAAATTCGGTCACGGGTAGTGACTTAAATTGATTTATCTTTTTATACTTAACTTTGCTAATTACATTCTGTTATTCAAATCTAAAATACCATAAGCAGTTTTCGTGTTCAAAATTCGATATATCATAATAGTCATCATTGTCTATTTTTAGACACAGCTTTACTGAACACTCCGAGATAATTTCAATTCAATTGTATGTTTATAATTCTTAACAATAATCATTTAAATTGTTCAGGTGATCAAACATATCAAACTTCACTTGTCCTTGTTATACGTCATTCATTTCACAACCTGTGTAGATATTAAAATCATTTTACATTTATTGTTTTGTTTGCTTTTAGCAACGTCAGCTGTTATTTATTTTGTCTATCAAAGGTATGAACTTTGAGCTTTCGGTCCAGGTAGGCACCTTTTGTCTTCGTTAGCGTGTACCTCCCGCTCGCACGCATTGATACTATGCGCAGGAGTTGATCACATCGGAGTAGAGTAAGTTAAACTAGTAAGCGGGGCGACGCTGACGTGATTGGTCGTCGTTCGTGTCACGCGTCTCGAATTTAAAATACTCGTGATCAAATACGTTGTGAGAGCAATGTTTTAAGCTTTGTTCAGTTCTTGTTCTGTGCGTTTTATTTCGGGGAATCGTATTTGAGGCTCGACAAGCCAGTGATGTGAAAAGGTGCTTTTTCGCGCGCTGCAGCTGTCTCTGCATCACGATGTTTTTAAAGGATGTACTGTCTTGCGATATAAGGATAGTGCGTGTTCGGAACATTGCTTTCTACAGCAATCAACTGGCATTCATTATGTGAAATGTGGGAACATAGGATTTAACACAATGGAATGATATCACCACATACATTAACGAAGAATTTAAACACCTACCTTATGAAATACGTAACCATGAAACATTGACACTTGAAACCAGAATTATAACTGTTTGATATTCTATGCAAGACCTTTCTTAAAAGGCCTGCAAACATCAAAAGGTTATATCGCAAACAGCTCGTGTTTGCGTGCACTACCTGTATATGTCGTGAAAGTATTTCGGAGCGGTGTCTTCACGGTGAAGATATTTTAGCATATTAATGCCGAAGACCAGAGCTTTCTACACACGTCTGACTTTCAGCGTTACACAGTGACAAGGAACTTTTCCATTTTTATTTATGTTTAGAACGATAATTATTCAAGTTTTCAACTTGGCCTCTCTTGAATAGTAAATTCTCCACTGCATACATTTTTTCACAATATTAACACGTGGAATAAAATTTACATTAATCCTTTACTAGGCGAGAAAGAAGTGAACTGAATCAATTGTCCTGATTTCTTAATTAATTATTGCAGTACATATCAATGTATGCTTCAGTAACTTATATTGTAATTAATGTTGCGCTCGTTCTTAGTACATTACCAGTTTATCGACGCCATTGGCTAATTCAATATGTAGCTATAAATCTTTGTCACGTCTGTGTATTGAAACAAATTCAAACAGTTATTAGAAAGTAGCATCGTTGTATCAGATTAATATGATGTTTAGAATGCGTTACGAGCTTAACAATATAGTACAATACCAACAGTGAGCTATTGCTATGATTTTATCTCATAATAACCATGTTAAGCGTAATGACACTCGTAAAATCATAGAAAGTTGTCATTTTGTGTATACGCTATTGTTACAACATTGAAATATACAAATTACGAGTCTTTATCTCACAACATATAAGGGGAATTACAAAGTTACAATGAACCTTTTACGCACGATACAGGAAGTGTATTAAAAAGCAGATAATTAATAATACGAATTGTAACTCGGACTAAGATACAGTTGTTCTGATAATAACATTTAAATTCACCTCATGGATCCTCGAATCACTGCACGGTTCGGTTGTTAGTTGAATAGAAGAAACGCTATTGTCTATGGTTCGGGACCGTTACAAAAAGAAATAAATTCATATTGTCCCATTAAAGTTCCCGACTAATAATAATATTGTCGGACAGCTGGTCTTCCCCTCGATGCTTTGAGCATACTTGCTTCATTGATTCATCTAAGTACTCATGCACCCATTTTTTAGGTACGTGACGAATACGTTATATATTCTATTCATAAACTATTTTTTTCTGTTCTTTGACTGTTATTTAATTCTTTTATTATATGCATACTTTTATGTATATATTCAATTTTAAAATAATTATGTTATTTTATAATTACGTCAACTCTTTTTATAGAGATCTCATAATCTGCATTCATTTGGAAGAAGTTTATTATTATATTAGCATCTGGTCTAAAGACTGACAAAATGTCAGTTCCAGATGCGATGTTATAGGGCAAATATAAGAGAGATACGCCAGGTGTTTGATCCTTTCTGGGTTAATTGGTTATCCTGTTTTAGGTAGGACACCATACCAGTTTTACACTTACCTGTTTAAATACAAATCTTAACAAGTACCTATTGTGTTACTTGAAGATTGCGGTATGGTTTTTATAAAAACCCTTCAACTTTTTGTCGACCGAACTCGTAAAATTGCTTTTTATAGCTGCCCATCCATCAATATTAAGGATAACGATGATGCTAAATGATATGTCCTTCAGAATACTTGGCGCTACATAAGCCATTAGTTTACTTAATTAAACGGGTGGTATTTTTTAGATTGTAAACATTGATTGATGAAATCAGAATTTGATATCCTTATTACAATTTTCTTATAGATTTAACAACTTTTTCATTTACGGGTATTGAAAGAATTAGAGGAATATGTTTAACATAAACTTTTAAATTTAAAATCCACTATATTTCTGAAAGGTTTTTTTTTTTTATTGTGAAAGAGTAAGAAACGGGCATGCAGGCCACCTGATGTTAAGTGGTCACTACAGCCCATA
>DWON01011711.1:0-10034 GCA_018251015.1 Phocides pigmalion okeechobee
GTACCACTCGCCGGCGTCGGGCAGAACTAGCTGGCGGACGACGGACGCAGCGGGACCTGAGTATGCCGGAGGGATTATCCCGAGCCCCCCCCCACTTAACATTGGGCGAGGGCTACCATAGTTAAGCTGGGGTGCAACACCGAGTTCAGGCCCGGGCAAAGAGGGTATACCTCGAGGCCCGTATTCCCCCCGCCCATAGAGGCTGGGACGTCCCCGATGATGATGACGAATATATTATTCAAAATTCTAACAAATAGGTATATCTAAACTAACGCACACTGGTTTAGCATGGTGGGATCTATTCCAAGGCTCCCTAATAGAGGGGAGAATTTGCCCACCAGTGGGCTATAAAGGTCGTAACTTATCCATTTTTACACACATTCCTCATTTCCCTTTCCCCGCAGTTTGTCTTGCGGTGACGTCGATGTAACAAAATGAATGACGTACCTAAAAACGGATACAAGTTCATGTACACGAATTGATAGACTAATGCCATGTCTAAACGTCTAACATTTCGGCTAAAGAAATCTCGGTAAAGACAAGACGACATTTGAAACTTAACTTTTTCTATTTTAAAAACCATGTTTATCGATTTACCAGCGACCCGGCACAGCTATTCTGGGGTAAAAGTTTATATTTACTTACATTATTTTCCTTTCATACATGCTACATTACATACAGTCAATACCTAGTTGCAAAAACTAACAATTAGAAACATCTGTTTCGAACGATGATTTAAATACTATATTGAATTTTACTTTTAGTTATTCGCCTAATTAAAAAACAACTAAGTTATTATGAACCAAAACCTGCCTTAGGAGTCACTCTACCTGTTGTTGAAAATGGTGAGAAAATCCGACCAGTATTTTTTGAGTTTATCACGAATAGACAGACAGACAGAAGCGACGGGGGATTTTTTTTAATATTTAGAGACAAGATTTTAATTTGCACATATGCAATAATACTATGATCATTATGAACTCGAACAGCTTTCAAACGCAGCTCACGCCGCGGGACACAGTTAGTAAGCAAATATAAACACATCAAACAAAACATCACATTACATACAGTCTACCTGTACAAAGAGCTGTCATCGTTTACTTTGAAAATAAACATCAGAATTGGTGATACAAAGCGGGTTGATTGAGAGATGTCATAGGACAATCGCGATCAAAGGTTTGCTAGATTCACGGGTTCAAATGACGTCACAAAAAAAAAACTACAGGCGCTATCTATTTTTATACAAATTATTGGTTATAAGGGAAGCATAAGGAATTGTATTGAATAAAAAACATACAAAGTCAGACCAGCATTAATCATTCAAAATTACTTTGAATTTATTAGTATATTTCTTGTAATCGTCATAAAACCTGTCTCAAGAGGTTTGAAAAATAAAAAGATTGAAACACACAAGATGACGCCAATATAAATACATTAAAAAATATCTGGACAAACCGGAAATTAATCCCGGAATCTGGCATTATATCCAGATTACAAGACATTGCAGGTTTTAGGTAAGCTGCTACAGCTAGTAAGTAAAAATATTTTCTAAAAAAACCAGGGAAAACAAATTTATTGAAACTTTATAATAGCTTAGACTAAGAAATCATTAAAATTTTAGTTAAGTTATGAGTTACAAATAAATAAAAGTGGCCACATAAGCAAATAATTAAATGTATATTTCAACACTACATATGTCACGACGTGAGCAATGAGCAATTACATGACCGACCGCAAGTCGAGGATTAACGCCATTAGTTTGGGAGCGTGACCGCGGATGCACCTGCGTCGCGTCGTAAGTCACTGCGTCATTTGAGGATATTGCAGCGTGTTGTTAACTATTGTGATACGGACAATTTAGGAGATTATTGTCATGGAATTTTAGTCTACATAAGTACTGAAAATTCATGATTTTTAATGTTGATAATCGAGTGGCATGGCTCGTGGTCGTAGTTAAGCTACCGTGAGCAGATTTAACAGTGACTTCAAGCAATTATCTACGCATTATCTATGACGCCAGGCACACTTTATTTGCCTGTGCATATAAAGGGTTCTGATTCTGATATTCTGTAATCGGTACATATTTAGATGTTGTTAAAATGATGACCTCTTATTCTGCTAACAATATGTACAATAGCAAATTTCAACCGTCATTGATAATATCTGATGCATTAAAGCCAAGGAAAAAAACATTTTATTTAAGATCTTCCGCTTACTAATTAACAAGCACGAGTTCTGGGTGGCATTTTTAATTTGTAAAATATTAAATAAAAAAAGTATTAGGTATATTTTCAAATGTATTATAATTTAATGTAATAATTGTTTGTGATGTATAATAAAACTTTAATAGCAAGCAATTACTATAATTCATGACATTGAATTAATTCCTATAATAATCTGATATTCATGACATTCCGCTTAAACGGTTGTGACTTACAAACATTAGCGTGAACACAAACACACATACATCAAGTGTACTTGCGGCAATAAAACCACCGATTAATTCTCGGCACCACCATATATCACCCACCGGCCACTATCGTCCGACATATATTAATAACGGTTTAAAAAACAAAAACTGAAATAATGTCACTTTAAACCTACATGTGAGCTGTCGCGCGATAAACTGCTCGCCGGATTTATTTTTATGAGTAGTAAAATCATTTTGCGTGGCGTCTCAAACGAGGTTGTGGGTTTGTTTTTGGACCTATCGAGGTTTTATATTGAGTGACATTATATGATTTGAAATATATCATCAGTATCGAGGACGTCCCAGCCTTTTGGACGGGGGAGGCACAGGCCTTGAGGTAAATCCTCTTTGTCCAGGCCTACACCCGGGATTGCATTTCGGCTTAACTACCATACCTCTCACCCACCCTTAGAATGATAATCTTTCCGGCAAGCTCAACTGCCGCTGACCGATAGCCGATTTTTTGTTGAAGAAGGTTAGCGGGTCAATTCGTAATATTTTTTTTTTATTATTGTTAATAGTTACTTTTCAAAAATCTATGCTATTAAATTGTTTTTAAAACTACTTTACAATAATCCGCTAACATTATGTCCGATGGTACATAGGAGTATGTATTTCAGTGGATCTTTTCAATTTCATCATTATTTTTTATATCCGTCTCTTCATTTACCGCCTTAATTATTTCTTTTACGTCCTCAAGATTGGTTGGGAGAACAGGAGTCTTCATTAAGAGTAATAAATGAAATTCCCGTTAAGTATTATGTTGCAGGCGTGCATGGGAGGCAGCATCAACTTAAATGAGGCGGATGTTCATTTGCTGCATAAAAAATACTAATATACGTAGCCGGAGTAAAAAATTATAAAACTTTAAATGTGGACAATTTCGTACCGCATAATGCAGTTCCCAGTAAAACTGATCTCTGGCCAAATATGGCTCCTTCGGGAGCGTATTTTTAAACAAAGTTATGGCCCGTGGGAGCCAGCCCGGTACAGCTCGTGCCCACTTATGGATGTAAAAAATTTACTTCAAAATGTAAAATGAGTTTTTACATGGATCTTTGACATTTAATCGGAGAGTTTAAGAATCGTGGTTCAATCTTTCAAAGAAATAGTAGCCATTTAAAGAAACACTTAATATTTGTACCAGAAATATTCAATACCCTTACACAGTGCAGATTGATAAATTTCACTCACCTTCGAGATTTTTCAAGAACGTAGGCTTAACATATTCCTTTTCTTAGTTTTAAATATAGTTATATTTCTTTTCTAATACGCACATTACTTCAAAAAATCAAAAGTGCGTACCAGAGATCGAACCCTGTACCTCCAAGCGCAGGATGGTACCGGAATCAAACCCGGAACCTAGAGTATAGGTATGGTTAACAGTTTACGTCGGTATAGTTACAACGTGGATCGTCAAAACAGTTAACTAACTTAGTTAATATTCCTTAATAAGTTTATAGCTGCACATATTCCCACGGGAACGTTTCTAGTGGCCTTAACTCAGTGATTAATAACCAACACGCTACGCAGTTGCTGACTATTATAAATTACTCTACCGCAACACCGGGATGGAATGACACCTGAACTGTTCAGAAGAATGTATATGCTTGTTTTTGTGAGAAGAGTAACAACGAGCAAACCATCTCATGTTAAGTAGTCACAGCCCAAAGACAACCACGTACAACCATAAACACGACTGAAATCCTATCTGAGCTCGAACGTAGATACGTTGCTTCTGAGGACTAAGATGATCGCCTCGCTTCAAAGTGTAGCTGGCAACCGCAGCTCTCCAACTGAAACACAGGTAATGCTTTACGGCGCATTAAGGGCGGCGATGATACCTACTCGGTCGAACTATAGTTCTCCCGTTTATACACTTAATAAATGTCAAGGTTACAATGGAGTCTGTTTCCTTGTATATAGTTTACGTAAATGTATAGGACAGCCATCTAAGATTCATAGGTCCGGAATATGTAGAGGTGTCGGTGGCAAGGCGGGCATTAATCACGCGCCCGCGGTCGCGCCGCGTGCGTTGCAGCGCTACGGCGTACATACAGATCACTTTACTATACAAGTACACGACACTTCATTTATTAAAGTTATTTGTGGTTGAGAAGAGTAGGCAACAAGCATGCAGACTACCTTACGTAAAGTGCACTTAGCCCCAAATGTACATCCACTTACAAAAAGAATTAAAGTCCCATCTGAGCTCGTACGTAAATTCGTTGCTGAGGACCGAGATGGTTGTATCGCTTTTAAGTATTGCTGAGTTACTAGTAAGTCGTAATCCGCTATGAAGGGAATGTTGTGTTTCGATTGGAGAGGTGCGATTGCGGCCACACTTACAAGCGAGACGACTAGTTCGTCTTAGTAGTAGCGTATCCACATGCAAGCTCAAATTGGATTTCAGCCTTGTTTGTCGTTGTTGTGGTTATCCTTGTAGCAACTACTTAACACCAAGTGGTCTGTATAAAAAGGTTAAGATAAGTGATTGATTCATTTTCAATAGAATTCGTTACAATTAACGGGATACACTATGCAAGGGCAAATCTGAACGTAGTGAACTGAAATCCATTTTTTATGCAAGAAGAGTAACAAGTGAACATGCAAGTCATCTAGTGTTAAGAAGTTACTACAACCCCTTGAAATTTACAATAAAAAAGACTTTTTAATATTACTTATGCTTGTAATTTTTTTGTTTTGTGTTTAAACATTTCTCGTAGATGCTGCCGACACGATCAAGACACAGCATACGTCGAAGTCGCGAGGTGTAAACGAATCAGAATTAATACTACACTGCTTTCATTTTTCACCGGCCACATGCATAGTTTATGTTGGAAATGTTAGTGGGAAAAATGTTCCGGGATGTTTGTTTTGTTGACTTTATCAGGAAATGGTTTGTGAGGAACAAATTAATGTTAGCAATGCGGTGGGTTGTACTATATCTGAAATGTATACTACAATCCGTCATACTCTCTATACATTATAAAACAGGAATCTGACACCCACATAATCCGCCGTAAAGCATTACTCGTCTTTCGGTTGGAGAGGTCCAGTTGCTACACTTTGAAGCGCGGCCTCAGGAGTAGTAACATGTCTACGTTTTAGCACAGAGAATTTCAGGTCTGTTTTTACTTGTAAGTGAATATCTATGGGCTACGATTACTTAACATCACCTGGCTTGTATGCACGTTTGCTACTTTTATCAAATATACAAAGATTCATGATAATCGGTTGAGTAGTTTTGGCGTGAAAGCGTAACAAGCTTACATTCACATTTATAATATTAGTAAGGATATTTCATTTTTAGTACGCATATATAAATACCTAACAATGAAATATTTGAATTGGAATTTTTTTAAAGCGAATAAAACGCCTGCTTTATATATTTCTAATGAATCGCAATATCAATTCCGCACTAGAATAGCCACAGGACACATGTACAGAATAAAACATTTTTCGTTTGTATTCATGTACAGGAAACGTTTGCAATTACGTAATATTTTCTTCATCTTGTACGAAAGCCTAGTTAGATCGCCTTAACATACGAGTCAAATTTATATGTTACAAGAGTAGTAAACCAGCGTGCAGACCACCAGATGTTAACCCTTTTCCTACGGCTGACAACATTGTTGTGTTACGCGCGGCGCAACGCGCTTGAATCGTACACCTATGTTGTAAGGAAAAATCTGAATGGATTACGTGGGAACAAAAGTGCTGTTTTTACGTCGGCGCTACAAGACTTGGGGTGGACATTACGTGTGTATTCGTAGATGATACACAGAAACTAAAAATTACAAAATTTCAGTGAATTGTCGTCGCATTCTCAGTCTAAAGAAAACAGCTCCAGCTTAGGGCCGCCTCTAGCAACGCTGACCCGATTTAATATATGGGCATCGCAGTCAGAGTATTGAATATTTCCTACAGCCAACAGACATCCACAAGCAATCTTAAACAAGACTTGAGTCTTTGAATAAGAGTGAGTGTTTTTGATATTGATTTGTCTAATGTCGTATGTAGATGGGTTGTAGCTTTTGAAAGCTTTTAAACGTTTCCTCACAATGGGTTCTTTCACCGTTAAAGCTAATGACCAATAATTTCTCAGACCTTCTTCTCATATTACTTAAATTACAATAATTAGAAGTACATTTTACTTACATAATAAATTCATACATTTTATTATGTAAGTAAAATTTAATTCTCATTATTGAGATCTTAAAATGAAAACAGAGTGCTATGCCGATACAGTACTAAATAAAATAGTAACCAGGTCGTTAGTATGGCGTATATAGCTATACGGATTCTGTGATATTAATAATCTAAGGGAAACGTGACTTCAGTAGAATACCGCTTATGTTACATTATTTATTGGTGCCGGTTGTCAGTTGATTTCTTCTTTTTGGAAAAATAGCAACATTAGTCGACAGGACGCTCAAAGCCGATAATTTATTCTACAATTTATATTTAATATTGATGAAATGTATGTACACACCTTATAATGAAACAATATATTAGATTTTAAACGCATAAATTAACTACCAGTGGTCACCCATCCAATTTTTTACTGCGCCCGAAGTTGCTTAATTTGTAAATTGGTTGCGTTCTGCAAGTTTCAGTCTACGGTTTGTATGTTTAATAACTATTATAAACTACATAACTATGGCAATGTTGTAGATCGTTCAACATCGGCGAGTACTCGGTTTGGCTCGACGACAAAAAGCGGTGTAAATCAATGCTGCAGTATACATCGTGTTTATGGACGACTGCGCTTAAATTTTAACATTAAACTATAAATATTTTTAAGTCAAAAAAGTAAATATGGGCTTAATTAACACCCTTAAAAACCATGTTTTAACAACAAAGCATAATTATTTAAAGAAGCAAGGTGATTGCTTAATTGAGATATGTCCCGGTTAACCTTAGCCAATAGGCTATATTATCATTTACATTGTACCCTTGTCATTAATTAAGTGTATGTACTCGTAAATACCTTATATTGAAATAAAAGATTTGAATTTGAATAAGAATCTAGTTGTTTCCATGTGTCTTAAAATTGTTTCCAAATTTAGAAGTATACCTAATGATATTTGGAGGTAGTAATAACATTCCTGAGCTGTCTTGGTTCATATTTATTGTATTAAAGAGTTACACGGCTTCACAAAAATTTTAATATAACATAATTGTATTGATGTGATTGTTCCCATTGTATTAAAACTGCAGTGTGACCGGGTCGGTACCACCGTATTTAAAATCCACCGTACATCATTACTTGTATTTACTTTGGAAAGGTGAGGTTGCTGACTACACTTACAATCGGGGCGACTCAGACCTCAGGAATAGCAACGCATATCTACATGAAATCTGGTAGAAGTATAGACCTGTTTGATTTAACATGGCTTACACGCTCGTTTGCTATTTTTCAACGTAATAATTTCACATAATATTTAATGATAACCTACAACATTAATAGTTAAGAATAATGTACTATCATGCAATGCATAACTATAGCAGTGTAGATCGTTAAGCAGCGCGGCGAGTACGAGGTTTGGCTCGACGACAAATAGCGGCGTAAATCAACGCTGCAGCATCGACCTTGTTTATAGACGACTGCGCTTTTTTTTAACGTTAAACCTTTAATATTTTAACTTCAAACACTTAGCCTTACACTCAGAACCATCTATCGACGTTTATTAAAACTTCCGTGCAATAAAATTGCCGTGTTTTAGATAGTTTGAATACTTTGAATAGTTCATTAAAAGAATGGTTGAAGAATTATTATCGATATAAACGAAAACGATGATAATGTTTCAATTTCATAGAGGTGATATATGTATATAGTAGAGCTGGAGATTTGCTGAAGAAGCACCACTGCTAACGTCATAATCGACCGTGAAGCGATTCACCGGTGTCCGTTGAAGAGATGTCTTTGCCACCTACATTTACTAACAAGCGGACTATGTTGAATGCCTATTCATCATAGTCCTCAAAAGTAGCAACTCATTTACCACGTATGGCTGGCGTCTAATGGGACTTACAATAAAAATATTGTAGAATCACAAGACATCACATAAAAGAAATACGCAGATCATATGACAGAAGTATTTAAAAAATAAAACTATTCGTAGTTACTGTTCGTCGTACAGCGTGACTAGTATGCGGTTTGGCTCGACGACAAATAGCGGCGTAAATCAACGCTGCAGCATCGATTTTGTTATGAACGACTGTGCGTTTGTTTTATAACTTATTTGATGTAAACGCAGCTTTATAAGACCAGAATATATGCAGGTGTAATAGTCCAATTTTTTCGTTTGTAAAGATGTTTTAGAATAGATTTGAAGGACTTTTTTTTAAACTATGCTCTATTAAAATGAGCTATGTGGCATAGCGGTATCCGGATTCGGTTCTCGGCCAGACAAGTACCTAGAATATCTGGGTATTTAAAGCACGTCTTTGTATGTAAATAGCGTATTAAACAAAAAGACATGACAACACCTGGTGGTAGCCTACAGTTTTAGTTTCGGTCTCTCAAGGTTAGTCCCAGGTTAAAAACTTTGGCACAAAAATCTGATACTCAAAATTATGCGCGTATTGGAAATTACTTACCAGTTGATGTAACGACGAAATGAAACATGGTAAATAAATCTGCACAATCAAGTATTTTCCACAGTTTTTGTACATATATGGGTGAAACACATACATACATAGTTGGTGACGTCTACCAATCGGCACATAGCCAGCGTGGTTAACTACGGTCTACTCCTCATTCACGAGGATACGGGTCTTCTCGCAGAATGAGAAGTGAGCATGAGAAAGTACACAAGGCCGTAGCGGTAAAACAATGGTGGTTAGAGAATAAATATTCAAAAATCATTACCTTTTCTACATTCAGGTAAAATAACAAAGCGAAGTAATGTTAGATATCCAAGCATTTTGTATAAAACGACAAATATACCGACGTTTAGTCCGCAGTATATAACAACACAGTTCGTTGGAGCGTAATTCATTTTAATGAGCCATTACACAAGCCGGGACACCGCGCCGAGCGTGTTCTCATCCTAATGTAAGTGGCATTACGGCTTTATATCTAGGGTTGCAACTTTTATATTATATCTAGTTTGTATACTATGCTATTACAACTAGCTATGATGCGCTGTAAGTACCTTTTTTATACTTTTGGACATCCATAGTTGGATAGTAATTCGAGTGGATAATTGAGTGTCTTTAAGTCATAGGTACTATTAAGTTGCGAGACTTATTGTTATTTAAAGGTGAAAAAATAGCAAAACAGCGTGCTCGTCATCTGATATTAAATGATCTCCGCAGCTTATGAATATCCACATCTAATATCAAATAGTACTGAAGTCCTGCCTGACGTCATGCATAGATGCGTTGCGAGTGTGTGATTATTTTTTTATGTGAAAAGAGTAGAAAACGAGTAGGCAATCCACCTGATGGTAAGTAGTCGCAGCCCATAGACATCCATGTGTTAGAAATTATAATTATTAATGTATTAAGCAGCTTGGATAATTAATTATTGTACCGATAGATGTCACTGTTATTC
>DWON01011712.1:0-10033 GCA_018251015.1 Phocides pigmalion okeechobee
GCTCTAATGGCTCTACCGCCTTTAATCTTAATTTATCTTGTAGTGTCGACGTAAACAAACCACTTTTGTTCGCCCGTAATCCATACAGATTTGTATGTTCAACACAGATGTGTACACGCCGCAAGCGCGTCTTGCCGCATACACAGCAATGTTGTACACCGCAGGAAAAGTGTTAATCAAGTCCAACCAAGTTGTGTACTTACAAATGTCGAAATGGTTTCAAAGCGACAACATTACATACGTTTCATACCACTATTTTATTTATTCGCAAAGGGTGGGGAATTTCAAAGATTTTTATAATCCCACTATTTCGGCTATGCGTTATGTTCTGACCAGCTAGTCACAACTAGTGTTGCCGATCGATAGTAGTCCGATAGAAAGACTATCGATATTCTAATCGATACTATTGATATTAGCGATACTATCGATATCCTAACGGATTTTCGAAATCAACTGTCGATAGTTCGGCATCACTAGTATCAATTACATTAATACTCCTAACATGTTTTTTTTATAGTTAAAGAAGAGTCTAAAAGTAATTCTTAACGATACACTAAGCTGCACATTAGTGATCGTTTAAAAAAATATCCTATTTGAGGTTGGTTGTAGATACCTGAAACACGATACCGCTTAGCACTTATACGGACGCCATCGAACAAACGTTAGCGTGATTCAGGGAACTGGTAGCGCCATCTAGTGACAGGTTACGAAAATTTCTTTTGTCATCTAAGTACAAAACTGGCATCAACAAGACTAGTCTTCACTCGTCTTTAGTATTAGATAGATTAGATAGTCTAGTAAAATTAGGGATGTGCGATATCGATATTAGTGAAATATTGATATTAAAGTCAGAATATTAATATTTTTAACCAGGAATCGTTACTATTGTTAATATTCAATGTTTTAAATGCTAATGTAGTTTATATTATACTAACATTTAAATTATTTTACAAAAATATATTGGCTGTATGGAATGAATACTTAACAATGATTATATTTTTTTTGTTCAATGAAATACAGTATTCGATTTTAATAAAACTTAATAATTCAATTAAAATATATTTTCATTCTACTTTTTACTTCATTCTGATAAACACGGTAAACAATAAATAAATATTTATCATGGTTTCATTACATAGTTTGCCTTCAGTTTTCATAAATATTCGATATATTATAAATATCGAAATTTTTAATTTGCAATACTGAAATTAAGCTATCAATTTCATAATAGGCTACCACCATCAGGTGGTTTGCAAGCTCGTTTGCTACTTCTCACATAAACAAGTACCTGAAGTAACGATTACTCGTTATTTCAGGTACTAGCTAGTACATAACGATAGCAATAAGTACTATTTGAAATAATGGATACGCAATACATTCGGGCACACAGTCGTTACTATCTCAGCCTTATTAACACGCTTTTATTAGCTTGAGGTGTATGTATATAGTAAGTATGTATGTATATAACTTATTTTTTGTGCATAATTTTCACTAATTTCCAGATGTCTGATTAATTTGAAACTTTGCACACGTATCAAGGACCGACGACAATGCAATAATATGAAAAAAAAGAAAAATGAATAACAGTTAAAAAAAACTAAAAAATCCAACTAAAAAAAATATAAATAGGAAAAAAATGCGATGCAAAAAGAAACGTGGGGTGCATGGTATCAAAAGATCACTGAAAAAGCACCCCACGCTTTGTTTAGATCGCAATTTTTTTCTTATTTATACTTTTTTTAGTTGGATTTGTTTATAAAGCGTGTTCTGTTTTTTGTTTTGTTTTCCAAAATTCGGTTATAGATAGTTTATAAAGTAAACAGATTTCTTATCCAAGTACGACAAATATCGACATGGGAGGAAAAAGTATCGACATTTTATCAAATCGTTATCGTTTTGTTTATTTTTGAAATGTTCTAAAGAATAAAATGCATTTTTGTATTATAATGAAAGAGTAAGAAACGGGCATGCAGGCCACCTGATGTAAAGTGGTCACTGCAGCCCATAGACAACCATGTCCAATCTCAAATAGGATAGTTCTGTTTAAGGATGGACGCAGATGCATTCCTACTCTTGAAGACTAAGATGGTCGCCTCCAATAATGTGTATTCGGCAACCATACCTCCCCAACCGAAACACAATACATGAAGAATATTTTTCTTTAAGGCGGGTTATGAGGTCGTGGTGGTGCCGTCCCAACTAACAACCCACCACCTTTAAAATATTATGAAATTAAAAATCCACTATAGAGCAGATAAATAATACTATAATCCACAAACTGCAGAAATATGCTGCTCTTAAGGAAAACTATTTCTAGTGCTTATGGTAGAAACAATGGGACCGTGGGGTTCCTATGCTCGGGCATTTTATAAATATCTGTCCGAGCGGTTAATGGCTCTATGCATGACCAAAGGGCTGGCGTTTACCGGCCAGAGGATTAGTTTGACTATTTAACGAAGTAATGTCGCCAGCGTGAAGGGAACTCATTAAAAGGACAACATTACGTATGCATATTTGTGACTTAGTTTATCTTATATTTAGGATACGGGATTTAGTTTTAAACGTACGGAAAAATAATACAGATTAATCCATCTGTATATATCTGCCTTGATAATTATTTAAAATATATATATATATATTATTGATACAAAACACATTCACATGTGCTAGTCGTAAGGGCCCCGTACTTGGTTCAAGACCTGTGTTATAGGTCTGATTTTGGTTACTTTTTGTTATTTAAGATATGAACGAATGAACGATATAAGAGATAACTTGTGCTATGTGACAATATTTATTTACTACATTTAAATACAATGTTAGTTAGAAATCAACATTATCAAAAGCAATTTATATATTTATCTAAACAATAAAAATGATCATACATTGTTTTGTTTCTCTAAATAATGTTTCAGAAATCTAAATTGAAATGAACCGGCCTTTTAAATTGACGTACGTACGTGTTAGTTGAGTAATATTACGATCAGCTTTTAAAAAACGGGGTAGCCACTACGCTTCGGTTCGGCTATTACGGTGACTCCAATTAAACCAATATGATTACGATTTTTTTAGTTTTTGCTACGTTATATAGCCGGTATCTAAAATCTAAAGCTGTTACTGCGGCGCACATATGTAAGATCGGTTCAGCGTTGCGGGAGGCGGCATTATACTGGAAATGAATTTTCTAGAGTGAAGATACGCAGCCAATTCACACAAATATTGTATTTATTAGCATCTGTGTATCATCTACGAATAGACAAACGTAATATCCGCCCCCAGTCTTGCAGCGCCGTAACAGCACTTTCGTTAGCCCGTAGTCCATACAGATTTGTATGTACAAGCCGCAATTGCATAGTGACAATCAATACACAGTGTTTTACGCCGCAGGAAGTGTTAAAATCTTAAATCTCTTTTTGTATTACATGTGTAGCAACATTGTTGTATACTGTTTTCCGCCGCAGCGAAAGTGTTAACCTCTAAATATCAATATAAAAAATGTGGACATTTTATCGATTATTATTTTTCCTAATACATTGCTTTTTGAGAGTCCGTTCAAACAGACCGGCTCGGAGAGAAGAGCAGATTTTTAACGACATTGTAAACAGAGTTTTGAGTACTTGTACTAAGATTTATTTTTGCATGTGCACTTCTTTTGTCATTAATGCTTGAACGCGCTTCGTGTGAAATTATAAGAGGAGCCGACCGGCTTGATTGCGTGCTCTTTCTCGCTCTCGCAGCCGATTCCGATTACGAGCTACGTGAAATAGTTGGCGACTCCGCTTCGGCCAATTCCGGTTTATGTGAAAAGAAAAATGTGGGCTAATGGCCTCCTAGTTGGTCTGCGTGAACGGACCTTAACGATTCATTATGACAAGCAAAGGAATTCGATTTTGGTAATCATATCAACGATATCTTTAAATTCTGGCGAGTGTCGCCTATTTGATAATATCTTTTCTACAACTTTACTTTATTTTCTATATTTTTTCTAAACTTGCTCTTTTGAATTATAATTTACATGTCACGTTTCTGAACGATTCGCTATGAAAAGCATAGGAATTCGTTTTACAAAAATGTCCTATTTGAGGTTGGTTATAGATACTCAATAGCAATTACATTCTGAACTTATACTTACGCCAGTGCACAAACGTTAGCGTGATTCAGGGAACTGGTAGCGCCATCTAGTTGACGGTTACAAAAATTTCTTTTATCATCGAAGTATGAATGTTGTATGAACAAGACGTGACTTCGGCGTCACGGACGTGCATTAAAAATTATAATTCTGTTTGATGGATATTATAAAGTAAATAAATGATAATTTCTAACTCAAGTTCAAGTACTTTTATTATTATAAACTATTTACATACACTTACTAAATCACAGTTCATATGTTTTGTATCGTATCAATTCATTGGCTTTGGTCGTCCTCTTGACTTGGCAAAAAGGCGAAGAAAGAAATTAGTCAGCCCAGCGATGTTTTCTAATGTTAGTTGCAAATAAACATGCAGTACACCTGGTGTTAGGTATTCACTGCTACCCATCAATGTGCAAGCGACTCAATATATCATAGTTCTACTTGAAGCCGATCAAACCACATACTACCCGTAAAGACTAATCCCAATTATTAATTTGTAGGAACATTTAAAAATAATAAATTACATTACCACACCGTGGAAACCAGAGCACAGCTGTTTAACACACCAACACTGTTGTTATTAGACACAAACAAACGTGGCACTAGAAATAAAAAAACGGATTTTTATTATTTTCTAACGTGTCTATGAAAAGTTCGCGCTTCACCAAAATATTTAATTTACAATAAACAAAACCATAAAAATGCAAATCGAATTCACTAATTAGTTTCCATTTTTTTGCGACGTTTACTAATAACGTTTTTTAGAAATTTACGATTTTTTGGTTTTCCTTGTATTATGCTTCTTACCAAATGTCATAAGTACGGGTCAATGGTAAGTATCCTAAAGGTTTTGCTCACATTATGAGTATCAAGATATGTGTCAAAAAGCCATGCTTTTTGATTGCATTATTTAAATGTAATTTTACACAGTTTTTCACAACATAAAAGGACTGATTAAGTATTGGATATTAAATTCAACTTGATTTGTTGTCTTGTATCAAGCTAACCAGTTTCATGGCACGTGGACACGGCTAAACTGTTGGTGTGAATTTAGCCGTGACCACAAACCATGCAACTAGTTCAAATTTCAACAATCAAAAATCGTTAATAGTGAGTAAAGTACATAGTAAAAAGTTATCGATTTCCCCGTACTGTCCCACTTATTAAAAAACAGTAGACAGGCAGTCCTCGACTTACGTAGTTCCAATTTACGTCGTTTCAAGTTACGTCGAACATTGTTTTGACACTATTCTCCAAACATACGTCAATTGTTTCGATTTCCGGCATTGGAGAATTCAGTTGTCGCGAGTAGGATTGATAGAATTGATATAGAGGATAGAGGTAGAAACATACTCGTATATATGTCTTGAATTACGTCGTTTCGATTTACATCGTGTATTTCGAGAACCTAACATGCCGTAAGTACGAGGACTGCCTATATGTAAAAAGTTATCGATTTCCCCGTACTGTTCCAATTAATAAAAACTGTATTTAGCGCACATAATATATTACATAAATTAACGTCTCGGTACAATTTATTCAATATGTAAATTTGTAACGTCGTTTGTAATATTTAACGCAGAATCAATCAATCTGTAAATTATTCAAACCTTCTAACCTTCGAGTGGATGTCATTGTTTCTCAACCTATCGCAATTTGTTCAAGTGTAACAAAGGAACGGAACCAATCTTGTATGCACACGTTAGGGATTACTGTATTGCAGTCAAATTCTTCTGGTCTCTCTACTGTTAGATACAGGCCTGGTTTAAGACACGGTGACACCTTATTTGCCATTTTGGGGAGCACTTTACATCTCTTAAGATAATCCGTTCGTTCTTTGTTTTTTAATTAGCTTATATTTTTATGTTCATTTTATGGTTCCACTGTAACGTTGTCAATGTAGGACCTTTGTAACCAACAGATATCCCTGAGGTGAGGATTAAAGATATATTTTTTTTTAATGTGAGAAGAGTATCAAACGAGCGTGAAAACCACCTGATTTGAAATAGTCGCAGCCCATAGACATCCACGTATAACAAACACGACTGAAATCGTATCTGAGTTCGAACATTGCTACTCCTGAAGACTAAGATAATCGCCTCACTTTAAAGTGTAGCCGGCAACTGCACTTCTCCAACCGAAACACAAGTAATGTTTTACGGTGTGATATTAATATTAGAAAAGTAAATATGTCTGTTTGTTCCCTGTTTAAACAACGGTATCCCAGCACTCAACGGTTGGCTAACCGCTTAGGGGTTGCAAACAAGTTTGAGGAACTACGACCTAGGCTATTAGTATCCTCCTAAATAATTCTAGACTTCCCGAGACTTAGCCTTCATCGATCCTCAACGTGCTCTAAGGCTGACGGACGAAGTGAATTATTGAGACGTTTATCGTAATATAATGTATTGTTATACAGACATTGTAGTTTATTTTTTTATACATATATTTTGGCCTGACGAACAGGCAGATGAGCCATCTGATGCAGCAGTTACCGTCGCCTATCAACATTTGCAACACCAGAGGAATCGCCAATGCATCGCCGGCTTTCAAGGAGAGTTCTCTTTACACCTTTCTTGAAGAGCCCATAGCATTCAGGGGATACCGCGGGAGAAATATATATACTGTATAGATGTATATATATGTTATAATAACTATATATATTTTTGTAATTAAGACTTTTATAACAATGAGTTTTAAGGTTTTACGTATCTGTTATAGCATATTTCATAATTTACTTGTAACTTTTACATTATTTATAACTGTGATTATAATAAGGAAATTGAAACGAATTAAAATAAAATTTTCGTTTTAATTTAAATGTAAATATTTTACTTATTTATTCGTGATATATTTTTATCAAGCAGTAATTGTGTTGCGGAAAAAATAAAATAGGAATTCGTCATAAATAACGAGATCTGCCCCGTACTCCGTCGTGAGATTAAATGAGATTCGTCTCGCCCCCCAATCCTGTTCCCCTAAACACATGACTACTTAAGACACTTGTACATTAGCAACTCAATAGTTGCGCCCATTATTTGCTTACGATTATTTTCAGTTATTGTACAGTAACGAAAGTGAGTATTATATCTTATCTCTGTAATCTGTATAGCATTCGAGTGGTTTGCTTATCAACAATTATGAATAACGCGAAATGAGGTTATTTCGTCGAAATCGGGTTTGATTTATTGTATTTGCTTTAGACATTACTTTGCTATGTCACACAGACATCTATTGATATCTTAATACATATATAAAATTCCGAGGTGCGGCTGTTACGGTATTTTTACGACGATGTTTTAACAACGATTGTTCTAAATTACTTTCATTTACAATTATTTTTCTTGGGGGCGAAGGAGGGTCTTCGTATGGGACGCAACATGTCGATACATTAGCCCCTTCTCGTCTCGGAGGAAAGGTATCGAGAGCTGGAGCTGTAGCGAAGACTGCAGAAGAAGCAGGCGCAAATATGTTCCACTTAGCAGCTTTGATCCGCTAGGCTTGGATACGTTGAGTCTGTGGGGTCTGAGTGCCACAAAATGTCTCAAACAAATAGTCCTACCTTTGATCAAAACGGCTGGTGACAAGAGAACTGGTTAACATATCGGGTACAGAATTGCGATCGCTATTCACCGCGGGGAAGCGGCTAACGTTTTTAATCCGCACCGGCTCTCTTTAGATTGTTTAATTTAGGCTTTTAATTCAAATTCAAATTCAAATTCAAACTAATGTGTAGTAAACTATTGTTAAGTACTTAATTAAAGAAGTACTTTTATCTTCGACAGCCCTATTTTAATATCACATATCATTCGTTTATTATCTGGATCCTTTGGAATGCTAGTCGAATAGCAAAATGTTCTCTACTAGTCCGTATGAAATACGACAAAGTGTGTGAAACGGTGACTATACTAGTCTGATGTGCAAAAGATTTAGCAGTTAATGTGTTGTGATATGAAACCCGAAAAAGAAATAGAACTATATGTAGGGTTCTAAATCGATCACTAGCACTATCACTAGCACCTCTCAACAGTTTCCCAGTTTTCGCAGTTTAGCCGTGACCACAAGCCATGCAAAGGTTTCGAAATGTGGGCAATTAAAAAGCGTTAATCGTGAGTACCTATTACATAGTAAAATATATAGATTTATGTTTTTTTTTTAATCGTAGATTTAATTTTAATGTGTAACGCAAAAAACACTGATAGCTGAGGGATTAAGATTGCGGTCTTTCTCACAGAAAGTCCGGGATTCAAATACGCACATAATTTGAAAAATCAGAGGTCCCAAAGACCTCTTTCCAAATTATCTGGGCATTAAACATTAAATATAACTTGTTTTATCGGTAAAGAAAAATATCACGAGGAAACCAGTATACCTGAGAGTTCTCCTAACGTTCTCAAAGCTGTAGGAAGTCTCCCGTCAGCATTTCGCCAGCATGGCATACTTTTGCCAAACCCGTCCCATTCTTAGCAAAGACCAATACTTAGCAGTGGCACAGCAATGGATTCATGACGACGAATCGAAAAAGCGTAATGACTCTATATTGTTAGCAAAACGTGTGGTCATCTTTCAATTTATTACCATTAAGAGTCTATTCGATTACGTCAGCCATGGCATGACAAACGGTTTTGTTGTTCAAGCATTACGGTTGAATGAATTTAAATGTATGTATGTTCATTGTTCCGGTTTTGATGGTAAATTTTACTTGCATTGAAATGCAGTATAATACATTTGGTATTGAATTTGCTTTTGAATTACTGTACCGTCCACACATCTGCACAGGAAAAAAGGGAAGAATTCACAATCCTGTAGTCATTTTTAATATGTTTGGTACCGTACAATAACGTTAGGTCGAAGTAGATGTTTTTCGTTTGGTCTCATTAAAATTTAGAGAGAAAATCCGTAAGAGTGGGAAAATAGGGGCAGAAATTCCTTTGTCAGTTCGAAGTTTTATTAGTTGAAATGATTGTGAGACAAGTAGCGAAGACAGATGCAGGCCACCTGGTGTTATGTAGCCGCTGGAATCCATAGACATATAATTGACCTCAAACTGAATTGAAGTACGGATGTCGTATCTACTCTTGATGAGTTGCCTCGCTGGTGAGGTATTCATCCGAAACCCAAGAATTACTTCACGACAGATTATATGTGCGCTAGTGGTACTCCCAGGTCGAACTATAGTTTTACCACGTATCAAACATAAAATCTAGGGGAGGCCCGGAACATAAACCACGATACTCCAATGAACTAATGGGTTCACATCTCTGTGCATTGGAACTCGTCAGATGATTCAATCATCCATAGCGTTTCTGACAACGCTTCACGAATACTATTTATTGATAACGATAAGAAAAATTGAGACTACTTAACGTTTCTTTTGAGGATCAGGAGGGCATATAAAATTTTACCACTATTGGTCACGCATCCTAATCTTGACCACAGGCGATGTTGCTTAATTTTGAAATCTAAGCCGAGTTCCCTGCGTTTCAGTTCACTTTCACAATGTGATATAATATTAAAATGAATATTAATTAAAAGTCGACCGTTAAAATGAATTTCTAGAAAACAATATTTTGAATGTAAAATTCGGTGGCGTCAGTTGTGCCTACATGCGTGTGGAAACACACTTGACGTGTGATCGTTGATTGCGAGCCTCCATGCGTGAATTTATACACATTTAGTACAATTTTCGCTCACTTTCAATTAATTTGTTATTCGTCTAAATAAAGGGTCGTTGTTATTGTTAAGTAAAGCCAAATTACACGCAGAAATAACATAGATTTTCTTTTTAACTTTGCGGTTTTATAAATCATAACACGGAAACACTAGATTTTTTTTTTATTATGAAAGAGTATGAAACGGGCATGCAGGCCACCTGATGGTAAGTGGTCACTGCAGCCCATGGAC
>DWON01011713.1:0-10031 GCA_018251015.1 Phocides pigmalion okeechobee
ACCTGATGCTTTCTTTTCCCTTGTTGTATAATTTTAGTGATGTGTACTTTCCGTTGGCGATCCTTAATAAATAAATATTTAGAACCAGTTGCATGGCTTGTGGTCACGATAAAAATAATCAGCTGCTTTACACAGTAAAATGTATAAATTATATTAATTATAAATCTATATATAATATTATATTAATTTAAAATCATATAAGAGTTTCTTATTAATAAATAAGTTAAGTAGCAATATGTCTTCATCTAATATTTTAGTATTAATAGATGTTGTACTCCTACCCTTTTCAGAATTTGAAAGAGGTATGTTTAGGCTATAGTGGTTGTTTAAAATCAGTTTATTTCAATTCTCGTTAACTCCATGCATGACATTGTGTTGCATTTGATATTTGTCTGAAACTTTTTATCCTTCATTTAAATTATGAAGAAATTTTTTGACTGATTTATTACCTAGTTCTTTTTAAACAAGCTCGAAACTTATTTCCTTTTTATTGCTGTTATGCAGAAAGTTTGTGAGGTCCTTGACTTTTTAATTTCCCAAGATTAAAGCTTTGCGTGTCGTCTATCGGTGTCTTGATACGGACAGCTCCGTAATTATGTAAATGTACTGGCAATCGGTGGTAGCGATAACTGTTATCAAATCCATACTGGGTGAATTGATAAGAGGCGATGTTACAAATGTCAGGCTGAATTACCAAGTTGACCTGCATTTGTGGAATCGAAGTAGAACGTGGAGACAATTTAGACATTTAATAAACTGACTGTGAAGGGATATAGATAACCAATGAGTCATGAAATGGATCAGCCACATTGCCTGGAGGAGTCACAACACGACAATGAAAGGTTCTTGAGTATTTGTCACGATTTTCCAATTGCAAAACGTGTTGATCGTTTACCAATTGGACTTATAAGCTAAAGAAGGCCGATTTTTTTGGGTTTAGACCAAGGCGGAAAACAGAGTAGCGTCAATTAGGAAACTCATGTATTCAAAACTTGAGTATTAGAGTTAATCTCTATGAATCTATACAGATGATAAAAGTACATGTGAGTCGCATTTGTACATTTTATTTTGAAAAAAAAAAACAATAGTTGTTATTATAAAAAAATGAAAATTTTCTCTACCTGTCTGATACTTTACAATGGGTAAACCACTCGACTCATTTGAATTAAATATGTTTCATTTGTAGGCTTAACAATGAGACAAACCTTTGGATACAATTTCTTACTCTGTATATAGGGGATTGTACAAATATTTTATTCCTAATTTAAAACATTTCAAATATAGTTTGCGCCACAGGAAATGTTATGAGATTATCTACAATAATATTAAAAGGAAAATATTATAAATTGCCTAATCCAAAAACCCTATTGAATTTAGAAAACAGTCTCAGCCAATTTGATTTGCTGAATGCGAACGGAGCCACTTCTGTCGAAACGGGAACAAGATGGGTAATTAGGTTGCTTGTGCTTATCCTTTGAACGTTCGGATGGTTTTTTCGTTTTGTCTCCTCTTTCAGAACGTTTCAACTTTTTTATTTTCAAAAACACTTTTGTAGTTCTAACGTTATGTCGGTTTTCATCAGCTACAATTCGCATGTTCACAGTATTCATCATAGTCTCCGTTATCTTTATCACCAATCTCACCGTTACTTTTTCTACTCCAATATCATCGTCATCATTAATAACACTACCATCGTCTACTTCTTCATCATTGTTATTAGCAGAATAATGATTTCTGTTATCATTACCAATAAGTGTTATTTTGTTACGGACAACTTTTCTTTTAGATTAAGACTAGTTTAAGTTACCTTCCACCACACTACTCAAATAATCCGCATAAACTTTCTTCCGTGAGGTTTACTCAAGATGGTTTCCGACGCAATTAAAGTATAACTAACTTATGCTCAAAGGTAAAAGGAGCATTTTGGATTCGATCGCCAGACCTCCAACCCGAAGCCGAGACTGACAGACCAAATTTTATACTAATGGGAAATAATTACTTGTTACTATGTGTGGAGTGAACTAACATTAATTTTGTTAACCTGTTGCTAAATAATTATGTGTAAGTATTTTATAGAGTAAATTTAATATTAAATATTCCATGAAAATATGACATATTTACATACAAAAATATAGGTGCAAATTATGGAAAGAATCATGTTCTTTAAAAAAGCAATTTAAAATAAAATAGTTATTTTCTTTAAACTTCATTTTAGTAACAGGAGATTTGAGGTGTAACAAAATACGTACAAACAAGAGCTCATTATCTCAAAAACGAGCAAAACCAAACTGAATTTATAAACGCTTTCGTCGGAAGCTGGTGACGTCATCACGTTCCGGTTCCAATGCGGTCGATGGCGCTATGTGCAAACTTGTAACGCAAAGGAAGATATGCATTAGATGGTTCTTACACTGCCACGCAAAAGCACGGGGAGATAGAGCCTCGCCACGGTTTTGCTCGCCGCCCTTCCGCGCGGAGAGGCGTTATAAATGTATTGTAAAGTTTACCCGAAAATGTACTCAATAACCGCACCTTGCCAACAGAATCAGAAGACGATGAAGAGTTGCTTTATGGCGAGTTAGAATGGCAGCGTCGGTACAGCCCCGCTCGAACTATCTAACATTCTATGGTCACGGATGATTGTAACTTCGCATTTGCTAACTAGCAATTCCAAAAAATTACGTAGTGGTTTTAGTACAAAATTTTTATGTCGTAAATTTTTAATGACGTTAATGAAGATATTAAGAAAGGGACGAGGCAAGTAAGTTAATTAGGAGAAACACGGTTAGCTCGTAAAGGATTTTTCGATCGTTAAAGTTTGCACTTAATATTAATACCGAGTACCTAGTTTAAACTTAATGGGTGGAAGTTTTAATGCGGTTTCAGAAGTTTAAGTAGGCAATAGGCTAGCTGAGATTCTCATGTGAAAAAGGGCACTGAAACTATTTGATATACGTTTTATGAAGAGAATATAAATATGCTTTTAAAATCTCAGTACTACACTAGCAAAGTTTAATACAATGTATGGTGGGAACCGTAAGGGTTTTTTATGTCAAAAGAGTATCAAACGAGCATGCTAAACACCTTGTGTTAAGTAGTCGCAGCAATAGACAACTACATATACAAACACGACTGAAATCCTATCTGAACTCGAACGTAGGACTAAGTTGGTCGCCTCGCTTCAAAGTGTAGCCGGTGACGCCTAAATAAAGACTGCTTAGGGTAGCCAAATCGACGAGCCACGAATGTACCAGAAAAGAAGATTAACTTGGTTATTAAACAAACAATACGTAAATAGTTTATTGTATAATCAATCTGTGTACATCTACACACAATCTTAAACAGAACTGAACTCCTATCTGACATGGTACGTAGATGCGTTGCTACTCCTGAGCACAGGTAGCCGCCCCGTTTTTAACGCATAAGAAGGCTAGGAAATTTCGTTAGTCATTTTTCGAAAGCGAAACATCTTCCGAGGCGGTGGAAGGGTTTACGTGAAATAAAGTTCAGGAAGAATTAACTTTTAAATAAATGTTATTTGACTTTGACCAAAATAATTTTGATGAACGATATGTCCAAATTCGTCATCTTCAAATTTACTAAGTTTGATAAATGCTATGAGGAAACTTACCATCGTTGGATAAATTTGTAGTTTAAATGTAAAGAGTACATAAAGTGGCAAACTTTGTTGATTTTAAGATTTTATTTCGCGAGTAAATCTTTGAAACAGTATCACAGTGCAATGCGTCTACAAAGGAGTGTATGAAAGATCGCAAAAAGAACTCAGCTACACATCTTAAGAGGATATTCTCTTTAGAAGCTGCAAGTGGAGTTTGAATAAAGCAACGGTTTTGATACTTATTTTAATATTAAATAAATATAGATACCTAAAAATCAGTGATAGTTTCACGATAAGAATCACGAAACTATCATTGCCTATCACTTTTACAAGTCTCTTATACGAGGAGTCCGATGTCACACTGTCGTCGCAAATGATATGTAATCGACTTCAGGTGGGACTCTTGTTGTACAGAGAGTTGATCCTATCAACTCTTTGTAACCAAACCACTTACTATCAGATGGACTGGAAACTCGATTGTTAATTACTTACTTACTCCATTGGCTCCTCGACCCGAAGTGAATCGTGGCCTCTGATACAAGAATTCGACATTTCTCCCGGTCTTGTGCAATGTCTTGTCAGTTGTAATATCTTAGCTCCCTGAGGTCCTTGACTGCTTTATCTTTCCAGCGGTATAGGTCGGCCGACTGGTCCTTGCCCGTCAGGACCCCTAGGTACACGCGCTTTGGGGCCCGATCCTCTCCCATTCTCTCAACGTGTCTGAGCCATCGGAGCCTATTGTGAATCGATTGTCAATTAGGAGAATTAAAAAAAAATCTGCGTAAATTTTTAAAATGTCTTCCTTACTTATAAGCTATGATCACGATATCTCAGTGAACCGGTGTAAAATCTCTCGTTTGTTAACTTTTGTGTCAACCTACCTTAAAATTTGTAACGTTTACCGCTTTCCCTGCGGCTACGACACTACTGTGTAATTCAGGCCGCGACGCGCTTGCGGCTCCTACACGCGTGTGTTGTACCGACAAATTGAAATGTAAATACTCTGATTTGTTTTTGTTGTTTATTTGCTGTAGATCTTGTTTTCGTAAATAAAGTAATTATTATTATATTTTTAAATTTATATGGATTACGAGCGATTATTTGCTGTTGATCTTGTTTTCGTAAATAAAGTAATAATAATAATTATTATTATATGAAATTTGTATGGATTACGAGCGAACAAAAGTACGGTTTTTATGCCGGCGCTACAAGACTGGGAGCGGACATTACGTCATTATGCTAATATAATATTTCAGTAATTTGTCGGCTTATCTTCAGTGTAATCAAATAAGCTCCAGTTCAGGGCCGCCTCCCGCAATACTGGCCCGATCATATGTATCCGCCCCGCAGTCCAAGTGCTAAACGGAAGTAGACAATTGTAGTAATTTTTCTTTTCTTTTTCTTAATGGACAACATCCATTCCCTCCAATTTACGAACAGGTGAGAATTACTTAAACTCATTTCCGTTACCTGAAACAACCTTAATTTAATTCTCTTTTATGTACGACCTTTCTGCGGACCTAGAGTTTCGCTGTCTCTTTGTGATTTGTTAATTTTCCGTCTGCTAAATTCCTTTGAACTTATTAAGATAATTTGCCACGCAAACAATTTAAATATAACATTAAGCAGCTTCAGTACTTGTCCAATCGCTTACGAGTTAAGATATCGCGAGAATAAATGCGAGCACTGATAGACGATTATAATATTTCGATCTTTTACATCGAAGGTCGGGGATCAAAAACTTTAATTGTGAAGGAGTTGAGGAAACTTGTATTAAAGTTATCGAAGGTGCGTGAGGTCTACCAATCCGCTCTTGTCCAGCGTATGAGAAAGAGGGCAGGCTCAGAGGAACCATGCCTAGTATTTTATTTTTATTTCATTTGTTAGGTTTCCAATAATATTACATTATTTTACACATATATATAGAAAACACAGTAAAATATATTACTTAATGATCTATTAATAACAAGTAAAGGCAGTATCTATGCTTAATAGTTATAATGAATTAATGAGACCTTAATGATTTTGAAGCAGAAATAATATAATAACGTAATCAATATATAAAGCAATAGCCAATACAAACGATACTGATGATAATGATGATGATTTTTTTTCCTTTTTTTATGGAAGTTTCCGCGTGACTAAAATTGTAATATTTGTTATATTTTTTTGTAAAAATGTAACCAAATTCATAAACACTGCAAATATATTTAATTGTCATGTTGATTAAATATTGTTTTGAAGTGTGCATTTCAAACTACTATTTAATTCTGAGAACATTGGCACCAGGGTACACGATTATTATTAAGCGAACTTGTATTGAATTAGAGCGCAATATTTATTGATTTTCCCATACTATCTCAGTTAAAGGTGTGTTAAATCGCGAATTGTACCCGGGTACGTCTGCATATTAGATTATTGTTAAACATTATAACAACATTTATAAAGGTGGGAGAATTATAGTTCGACCAGGAAGCTACCACCGTCGCCCTCATAATCCGCCGTAACTTTATTTGTGTTTCGGTTGGAGAGGTGCGGTCACTGGCTACACTTTTAAGCGAGGCGACTAGCTTAGTCCTCAGGAGTAGCAAGGTTCGTAGCACGTTCGAGCTCAGATAGGATTTCAGTCGTGTCGTTGTGGTTATATGTGGATGTCTATGGGCTGCTTAGCATCAGATAGCTTGCATGCTCGTTTGCTGCTCTTCTCACGTAAAAAAAATAAAAACAGATACATATCTGTAAATTACGTCTGATTAGCAATGTCGTTTCGCGCACTCGTTTACGATACGACAATTTCCATTCAGGGCAACGACATCACAGATGTGTCAGATATTCCATAAATTCCTTAGCCGTTAGGCACTTAACTAAATCGGGAAGTTTAAAAATTAAACCCAAGAATGATGACTGCGAAAATGTTCCCTAATTAAACTCGTTCAATCTTATGGGCACGTCACCTTAATTAGTGGTTAATTATATATATTATCTCGTGTATGTAATGTTACGGTGTGCGTGTATTTGTAATTTTTCTGCAAAAAGCTTAATGTATTTTGATGATGTTTTGTGTATTTACTGGACCCTAGCTTATTCTTAGTTGAAGGCAAACCCAGCAGGTGGTGCAACATCGAGTTCTTGAGTTTATTGTTTTTTCGACACCATATTTTTAATATGTTTGGATTCCTTATAATAAAAGACTAATCTCGAATTTCTTCCTAGCTTCACTCAATTATTTTATTTTCTTTGTAGATTTTTATAGTACAGATTATTTACTATTCTCAACTAGCTGTGCTCAGCGATTACATACGGATTTAATAAGTAATTATGGCGTCATGCGTTACATAGCTCAAAACATTCCTCTTATATGGTCATTTTTATTCAAATATAACTCGTAGTTCCAGAGATTAGCGTAGAAAGTAGAAATATATGAATAAAAAAATCTCTTCAGCTTTATTATTTTAGTAACCTTTTACCAAGATCAGTCAAGCTGTATTTAAGTTTTAAAATGACATAAAAAGAAACAGACATATAAAGAGACAGACAAACGGACAAAAATAAACGGAACAATTAGAATCCGTCAGGCATAAGGCATTTATCAAAAAAGATGACAAAAAATGTATACAGGTTTATATACTACATATAATGGTATATAGATATAAATGGATGCTGAATGCGGAGTTAAATACATTTCTAATGTATCAAATATTGATAACAATATTTACAAGTCGTCGTGATTGTTGGCTCGCTATCGACGCGTAAAATCTGTTACCTGGCTTTCGGAGCTTACAATACGACCGTACAATCGCACCGACCAGTTTAGTCTCTTCCCACGTAGGCCACCGGATTGCTCGCTAAGGGAGTTAATCTACTACACAGTATCATACCAGAATCATGCTGGAAATGTATCAGATATCTTATCCGTGCATAGCGGTTTTAATGACCGTAGCATTCACTTATCATCAGCGTGTCATAACCGTAAGTTTCCAACTTTTTCGCTTCTAGCGTTTAATGCGAGGCAGACGTCAAGCGATGCAAAGAGCAATTCAATATGTGTAACCTGTTCAAAACGGGCTAAAAACGGTCGCTATATGCGGATTTAACCCGCATGCTCACTGTTTTACAATCTGCGCGCATGGTTTTGTTAACGTCTCATGCCATAAACATGCCATAATGAAAACAGCAAAGTACTCTCTCCGCTCCGTTCTTTTGACGCTCCGTGCATGACACGATACGGTGGTAGTCGGTGACGGACCGGTCTAGTCCGGGCAGAGTCTAATACTTTTCACAAATTATATTTTTTAGAATTATACGTTCCTAGCACTAACATGGTACGGTACGGTGCAGTGGGCAGATTCCTTAAGACTCTTCATCTTGATCATATCTACCTAATACACTCTTGTTTCGTTTCTTCTAAGCGTATTGTATGTATATCAGGGGCCTTAACACCACCTTTTAAAACCATCGTCTTGTTTTACTAGTTTCCGTAGTGATTTAATTTAATGTATGATTGTCTATCCCTTATTATAAAAACACTATCTTATCACGGTTATCTTTGCACACGAAATGTATAAATCTAAGCGGTTTATTATAACCTATAGCAGCACGTAATTTTAAAAACTATTTCGTAAAAGACTGAATGGTAATTATTTTTGTTCATTGCTTAGTTTTATATAATATACTATGTCGAGATTAGAGGTATAGGGATTTTGTTTACAACATTAGACGTAGATTGAATAAGTCGTTTTTATGTTCGAGATAAAAAAGTCAATAAACCTATGTACAACATTTCACTTTTATATTAGATTATTATTAGCGTATAAATAGCTGAGAATTTTATAGGACAAGTTAGATGGAAGAATGATGTTTCAATTTCTGATGCATTTCATAGTGTCATTCTATTTCCATGTATTATTTTTTATGGTATTTGCCATACCATATATGTATAACAAGAATATTTTTACTGATTACTGTTATAGCGCAAATTGTTGTACACATGTTGTTGCACATAATTTTCCGTGCCGCAAATTATTCAGTGTTTATTTATTGCGGTGCAAATGGGTCCGTAACGCTGCTTCCAATATGCAAGAAAATATGTTAAATCTCGGATTGCATACATTTATTTATGTACTATCGGTAGCGCCTGTTACATATTGTATAGCAATACATAATATAAAAATGAATCTTAGATATGATCAGGTCAGTATTGCGGAAGGCGGTTCTAAACTGGAGCTTATTTGATTATACAAATGATACGCCGACAAATTACTGAAATATTGCATTTTTAGCATCTGTGTATCATCTACGAATACACAGACCAAATATCCGCCCCCAGTCGTATAGCGCCGACGTAAAAATAGCGCTTTTGTTCGCCCGTAATCCATACAAATTTGTCCGTACAACAACTTAGTTGTATAGTAGCCGCAAGCGCGTCGCGCCCAGAATTACACACCAGTGTTGTAGCCGCAGGGGAAGTGTTAACTATAAATATTTTCGGCCATTGCTCCAATATAATAAAACTTGATAATACACACCCTGTAACGAGACCAGATGTACAGGCACCCGGTCTACAGAATATAAGGTAGGTTTACTTCAGTTTTTACCTAAGACACACGATTAATGCTTCCCTTTCATATAATAGTGGGGAAAGAGCACGATAAGGTGCTATCACGCTATATTATATAAGAACTGATTAAGGACTAAGGATTAAGAGAACTTATAAATAGTTATATAGGAGGTACCTACTCATATAATTAAATATCTAGTCAATTAAAATATTTTTTTTCTAACTACATTCTTTACAGTACCATTTTGAACGTCAATAAACTACCACCGACTCTTAACTGCAAACCACATATACATATCCTTTCTATCTTTGAAATGGGGCAAATGGAGCTGGAGGCATTTCTGATACCCTTCGCAGACAAAGCCGCAGGATAGCGCTAATACACAGTACATGTGAAACACCCTTGTCCATCTGCCTATATTAAATTTTATTGATCTTGAGCGTGCTGTGAGATACTTATCGCTATTCGAGTTAAGGCCCTTTGGTTCACCGAACACTTGCTTGTGTTGACGAGGGTACGCACATCTCAGATGCTATCGCCTTATTGGATATTTGGTGGTAATTTTAGTTAATTTATTAAATTCAATTATAATGATCGATGCCGCCGGTGACAACAGAACTGGTTCATATCTCGCGCCGGGGTTGCGATTGCTATTCAACCTGGGAATGCGGCTTACGTTCTTGGTACAATGCCACATGGGCACGGAGTCCCTTTAGATTGTTTAGGTTAAGTTTTTATTACAATTATTTTAATATTGACGTGGCTCGTAGTCACGGCTAAACCGTCGTATAAGTATTGCTTGATAATTTAGGGAAATGATCACCAAATTTTATTTTTAGTACAATTCTCTACTC
>DWON01011714.1:0-10030 GCA_018251015.1 Phocides pigmalion okeechobee
TAAATAGAACTTCTGTTCTATTTGAGATTGGACGTGGTTGTCCATGGGCTGCAGTGACCACTTAACATCAGGCGGCCGGCATGCCCGTTTCTTATTCTTTCACAATAAAAAACAAAAAGAAACATATATTGCAATTAACAAGTAGTAAACGAAACTATTTTCATCTGTTGTACTACGTAGAGGATACTCCAGATTAACGATTTTTAATTGCCGATATTTTTAACTAGTTGCATGGCTCGTTGTCACGGCGAAACTCATGGTCACGGTCTAACCATGACCATGAGTCATGCGTCTGGTTTGTAATATCGACCATTTAAAATCGCCAATATATCATGCACGGTCTAGCCGTGACCACGAGTCAGTCATCTAGTAAGAAATATCGACAATTAAAAATCGCCAATCGTGACTAGCCGTTACACTGTAATATGTATAAATTCCGCGATGATGTTAGTTTAAAATTATGTCTTTTCATCTGAATTCGCCCACAATTTTGTGTTGTGGACTATTATTTTCTAAACAGTTTCTTATTATATTTTTCATCCTAATGCAAAATACTAGGATACTATCGGATAATCTTACGTCTATGAATGATAAGTTCGAACGGGCAACCACCACCGCCCTCGTAATCCACCGCAAAGAAGCTCTTGTGTTGCAGTTCAAAATATAGTTACGGCTACAATTAGAAGCTACGCGAACATCTTTGTTCTCAGGAATAGAAACGTAATATGTATGGCAATGTCGGATAGAACATCTATCCTGTTTGAGGTTGAATTTGGATGCGCTGCAGCGATTACTTAACATTATGAGTTTCTCCGATGCCTCAGACACTAGTCTTTTGCCTAAGACGGTATCGGATCACTCACCGACGTCTTTCCCTACGACAAAACGGCTGAAATCTCACTCATACCACTCCTAATCCCGAAAGACTCTTTTTAGTTGCCCTTTACGAAAGGTATATCTGAATATCGTAGCAATATATGAATCCCGAGATATAGGAACAGAATCCGTTGAACCTAAAATTTTAAAATTTTACAAATACGCATTACGTATTACGTAGCCTGCATGTTAGTTCATTACCCTACAAAAAAATATATTGTATTTTACTTTAGTATAACAATGTACTGTGTTCAAATCATCTCTTTTGTGTACCAGGATCCCGTATTCCCGGGCAAAGTGCTAAAGGAAAACATGTTTTCACACAGCTTACAAAGCCTTTAAAGCTCACAGCTGAAGAGCCTAGAACATGAACAAATCCCTGAAACGGTAAATACGAGATTTTGGAACCGTAAATGCCGTGTTTGTTCGATAATGTTAGCATTAATGTTCCTATGAATTTGTTTGAACGAAACTAGGGCAAATGTGTAGTATGCAAGTGGGAATCGAGTTGGTTAAACAAAAGTGAGAAATTTTTAACTTTTTGATAAAAACAAAAATTCATTTTATGCGCATTTGCCAAAGTAGAAAGGCATAGGCAGACAGTACATATGCATCCAGGCTTTGTTAGAACACCTGACATGTTCTTCTGTTATTAAAATTATTTGTAATTATTTAATACATTTATAAATTACCCATTTACAAGGAACCTACCATTAGTCATTAAAATAGACTTCAAATTCAATTATCCTATATATAAAACTTAACAGCTAAAAATAAAGCCATTCAATTCCAACTCGTGGGCGTTGTAACAGGCAACTGTTCTATTGAAGTTCCCCCAAACTTGTAAACTGAATCAATTTAAGAACAAACTAGCAATTAACTAATTGCGGCAGAAATAAGGGTCAAAAGTTTATTTATACCTCGTCTAACTTCATACATTCCTAACTCAAGCCTTGATCACACATGAGCTTAGGCACAATCTTTGAAGTGTTTCAGGATAAAGATTCTTGACATAATAATAAGTATTGCTAAACATTTAAATTGTGGTTCGAAGGTCAATCGGCGCTGCCTCCGATCCCTTACGGCCTTGAGGGTTCGATAACTCAGCCCCTTTGAATCCCTCGCATTTGCATATTTGGCTTCCATCAGCTTTTTTCTGTTAGACGCGATAAACCGTTGACAAAACAACCCATAGATTTGCGTCTTCCACTTTTAGATAAGCGACCCTTTCTTCAGCACTTCTTAAATATATGATGTTAAACAAAAAGTCGCTACATAATTTATTCTAATGTTATAAAGCTGAGAAGATTTTTTACTTTCTTACTATTATTAGAGTTATGTAAAAACTAATAGCATTTAAAACATGTATTACATGTAAATAATGATGGGAATCTACGTAATAAATGTTGTATGAGATATCCGTAAAAAAAACCGTCTGTGTCTGTGATGTTGAGACAACACCTTAATCTCGAAATAAACTCGACTCGAGCTCCCACTCTTACCGCTTTCGATCCCGGAAGATTTCCTTTCGTCATCTCTTACGACAGGCAGGATGCCGTAGTGCTATTCTTGTCCCAAGCTACAGGATTCAGCGAACCTAGAATTCTGATATTTTGCAAATAAATGCTTTAAGTACCTTAAGTAAATACTTAAAACGCAATTTTGAAACTTCCACCAATAAGGTGTGAAAAAAAGGTTGAAGAAAAGGCGTCTACGCGATCAAAAACTAGTGATCAATAACTATAATTAGTGGAAAGACAACTCCGCTAAGTTTCATGTCTGCTATTCTCAGAAAAGGTCGTGTCTCGAATGCCGATTCGAATTAGAGTCGATTAAGAAAAAAATGTCGCTGTCAATTTAGCCAGCTAGTTTCTATATTGCAAGTCAGACTTTAAAAGGGTACATAATATTATATAACGGGTACTCAAGATTAACGATTTTTAATTGCCGATATTTCGAACTAGTTGCATGGCTCGTGGTCACTGCGAAACAGTTTCGTTATATAACATAATTTATGGAATCCGCGATAATATCAATTTAAAATCGTTTAAAAGGGTATTTTGAATGTAAGGTAAGTCAAAATATTTTTCATAATTTTAAGAAAGGTTTGAGGTTATCTAAATATTTTAATTAAAACAATTCTTTTTTTAACTATGTACCGGGTACTCACGAAACGAAACCATGACATATCGGCAATCAAAAATCATTAATCACGAGTACCCGGTACATAGTAAAAATGTATAAATTCCGCGATAATACCAGTTTAAAAACAATTCTTAATATACAGATGGAAGTTTTATTTTGACACACCTGACACCTATCACTCATGGATTTATGTACATGGTTTGTAACCAACTTCATAAAGAACAATAGTCTCACGTAAAACCGATCACAGATGCGTTACTCCTTAGGATTAAGATGATTGCTTTCGTAAGTGTACCGGCAACCACACCATTCTACTGAATCGCAAGTAAATTTCACGTTAGGAATAGGTGTTGCATTGGTACCTCCCCGATCGGATCTTATGTATTCTAACACCTTGAAAGTTATTAAATAAAGGGCTCGGTACGAAATAGAGTATGGGTTTAGTCAGTAAAAGTCTAATATATCCTTCGTCCCTTGCCTTTCATAATATTATAGGAATATGTAGCGAAACTTGTGAGCTGCTCAAACAGTAAACACTGATCGCTTATGCCCAATAACTGAAGTTTGCTTGCAGTTATTTGCTTGTACATATTTGTATACGCTTGTGCAAATTTGTGCATTTCATGAATTAATTAAAATGTATTGCATACTAAAGTTGACCAGTGGATTCGTCTGCAAAATATAGACGTTAATTCCTACTGTTAACTGAATAACAATAAGATATTCGAAAAATATTAGCTAGACAGACTTATTTTAATTGTATTTCGGTTATAAAAACATCTTGCTACATTTTTTACGTAGAAAAAATAGCAAACATCAGCATACTGCCCCGGTCGAGTTCTACACCCTTAAAAGAAATCACTACATTGTTTCGGTTTTCTCCCGTAGTTTTCTTTTACCGATACTGAATTATCTAAATTGTTCCAAAGTAGAATTTAGTATCGGAGCAACAAATAACTACTCTATTATTTAGATGGGTCCAGAAAGTTTATTAATAATGTAAGATACGGTACTCTGGATGAACAAGGGTGAACGGAACTAATTCCCTACATTTTCCTGTTATTTTGTATCTAAATTCTGTTATCGAAAAAAGGAAAATATACTGATCTAGATTTTTTAATAATTTAGAAATCTAGCAAACAACCGTGTGAGAAGCCACATCGACATTTTTGTGAGAAGAACAGCAACTACATGTGCAGCTTATCTGATATTAATTGGTCGCTGCTGGTGGCTCATAACCTACCTCAGATGCTTTGCTATTCTTGAGAAACTCATCCTTAGTTTTTCAGACGTAAAAAAATCTGGTCTAGTGAAAATATACGAGAGGTAAAATTCCTATTCTTCAAGACTAATTCCAATAGTAGCAATAAATCTAAAAGGCCAGACAAAAGCCTAAATTCAAGGCCTTGTTTCTGCCTTATCCTAAGATGACGTCAAGGTGATTTTCGAAAGACGCATGTATATCAATAAATTATTCAAATGTACAAGAGAAAAATACTCCACGAACACCTACAAGGTACCGTTCAAATATTTGATCCTACACCTGACGACAGTTATTTTCTATTTCGTTCGATGGTTAGGGCTGAACATAATTTTACGCATTTTTAACGGAAAATTCTTTAGCTCCCTTAAGCAATTTTTTGATACGAAAAGTTTACATTTTAGTTTATAACGGGTACTCATAGTTAACGACTTTTATTGTGGATATTTCGATCCAGGTTCATTGCTCGTGATCACGGCTAAACTCTTACGCACAGCTTAGCATGCAATGAGTCATGCAATTGGTTCGACCGCGATAAATTACGCGATGATATTAGTTTAAAATCGAATACACTAATGCTATCAAAATTGAATAATAATATAATAATACCATTGTTTGAATGTTGATATAATTGTACACATACTGCATACAAGAAATATATCAAAATCTATGAATATAAAATCAGAATTCAGAATTTGTGACAACAGTAGGATAATACATTAACATTAGTGATTCTAAAGTACATTATTGATATATAATATGAATTGCCATTATTGGGATTGCACTTAAAGCATTACACTTTTGTTAAGCTTGCACAACAGATTTTTTTACAGCGCAACAGTAGCACACGAGCGTGCAGTCTGTCTTGTGGTCAGTGATCACCGCCCCTAAAGAATGTCAGTAATTAACCCCAAATATTGATACTAACTGTGACTGTTGCTACTGGTGCTAATGGTAACACCATAAGCATATGTCAGCAGTCAACAGATTCCCGCCACCTTGGTTTCGCCGTGACCACGATTCATGCAATTGCTTCGAATTACGGCAATTAAAAAGCGATAATCGTGAGTACCCGTTATGATAAAAAGCATTAGTGTATATTATGACAGAGTGCAATACATGAATCAAATAAAGAAAGAATGCAAAATTTAGCACAACACTCTTTTGAAAAACACGACCTCTGATTATGTTTTTGGTGGGAAATAGTATACCTCGTAAATGAGGGAATGTAGCTTAGCAACATTGCAACGTGGTCGGATACGTCATTTCAAACTTAATTACCAAGCACTAAAGATGAACTTAGGACATTTTTCAAAATTCAATATTCATCTGACAACCCTAAAAGGCCGAAGTGAGGTAAAAATAATATTTGATGTTCGCTGATATTGCGCGGCTGTGGAGACAGCGATCGAGCTCGGGGATAATCTCAATTCTGCTAAATAAAGGCAGAACCCGCTGTGATGGGTCCTAATGCAGTGGTTAGGGTCCTTCATACTGATTACTACGTCTTGTTTGAAATGTTACAACTGGCCCCCAGTGCTGGTTATGTGTTTGGACGATTGTGACGTTTTAGGACCGATTTCAAAACTATCTGGTTAACCAGAGAGCCTGGTTTATATTTAACGAAGAAAAATTCAATCGCTATTCAACGCCAACGTGAATGTGACCAGTGTTTTTGGCGCTATACGACATCAAGACAAACACCTTGTTTATTGTTTAAGTTATACCTTAAGTAGGTCTTTATGTAATTCAGAAATCATTTAACCAATATTCTATGTAGTTTAATTTTTTTTTTGTAGTAATTTTGAAGTAGTGTATATTTTTACGTATTTTTTTTGCATGCTCGTGAATATTAATATACAGATAAATTGAAAACGTCATCTTTCTTAGTTGTTAAAATAGCAATTAATACATAATACTAAAATAGGCAGTTTTTTTTACTATAAATTAGACAACCGAAAACTCCAATGGATTACCTGATGGAAAGTAATTACTGTCACCTAAACATTTGCAACACCAGACGAGTTGCCAGCATCGTCAACTTTGAAGGAGTAATTTAATTGCACCTTTTTATGTGAGAAGAGTAGCAAACGAGCGTGCAAACCACCTGCTATTAAGTAGTCGCAGCCTATAGACATCCACGTAGAACCACAAACGAGACGTTGCTACTCCTGAAGACTAAGATGGTCGCCTCGTTTCAAAGTGTAGGCGGCAACCGCACCTCTCCAACCGAAATAGAAATAATGCTTTACGGCGGATTATGTGGGCGGCTGTGGTACCTTCCCGATCGAACTATAGTTGTCCCACGTTTAAAATGACCTGTTTTTAAGAACCCCAAATCATAACATTCAGGGTATACCTCAAGACGAAGGTCGTGCTACTTGCACGAATGTGGCAGAAATGAACGCGCAAACCCACCTGTGCAGCTCTGTCACGAATACAGTTGATGCTGATAGAATCTCAACTTACAGCGAGCGATGCGGTGGAGAAAGAGCGACGTTGACAAGTCAAACAGTTCATCAGAGCTCCCACCGTTATATAGCCGATAGAACAATTTTTGAAAATTGTTAAGAAGATTTTAAAATCCTTGCGAAATTTGAACGATATCATTTTACATTTTCTTTTGTGTTTCCACTGAATGAACTTTGTTATGGGTCTCTTAATAAAAACCTTACGAAATGTTGTAAATTAATCTCTTTGATAAAATTCATTTGAAACCCTTTTAGATATTTTTTATGAGAATCCAAAATTTTAAATCGGATTAAGTGACTAAGCGAGTACTATAAATATTTGATTTAATTTATATAAGGATATTATCGAAAATATTTATTAACTGATATTATCCCGGAATTTATACATTTGAATATAAAACGAGTACTCACGCTTAACGTTTATGATTGCTGATGTTTGAAACAAATTGCATGTCTTCATTAATATAATTAAAACATCCACACTAAATTTAATTTATAATTAATGCAATATTAATTATCATTCAAATATTATTCTGCGACCAACTTTAAAATTTATTAACGTAAAGTTATTGAATTACTTTAATGGAAACCATAAAAGCAATCAACGATCTTTGTGTAACGTGCAATTTGTGTTCTATAGTAGTTTTCTTATATTTTCGGAGCATCTCAAATTTTGGCAAGTGCTATATATAATTCCACCGGAGGGACTGCCCTGATATAACTCTTATATTTTAGCTAGAGAAGTGTTGTTTCCGGCTATACTTAAAAGCGAGGTAACATCTACGTCCAACCTCAAACATGATCGAAGCCCCATCTGAGCTCGTACATAGATGAGTTGCTACTACTGAGGACTAAGAAGGTAATCTCGCTTCTACGCGTCGACTAAAAACATATGTAATCGTAAAACAAGAGTTGCTGCAGGGCGGATTATAAGGGAGACTGTAGTTCCTAGTCATTCCTGTACCTCTATCACCTATCTCTTAACTACATTCTGGAAGAAAAACGCGTAGTAATAAATCCCGGCAATAAGATTTCCTGCAGCTAATGTATCTTTAAGACACGTCAGGAATACTTTTATGAAGGATATCCCAGTAGAAGCTTTTTCATTGTATCCGCGATCCTACTCTATTACGCTAGCTAGCATGTAGGGTGAGCTTTGATGAATCAATTTATCAGGATTTCTGCTTTTGGAAGATAAGTTCATAAAGTCGGCTTTCACGCACACCAAATGTACAGTTGGGGAAACTTATAATGGATAATAACTAAGGGTTGAAATAATATCATTTTAAAGTAATATTATCACAGAATTTATACAGTTTAACCTTGAGCCTTCAGCCGTGACGAACCAAGCAACTATTTCGAAATGTCGGTAATTAAAAAGCATGAGTATCCGTTACTTAGTAAAATGTAAAATTTTCCCTATCAAAGATCGGTCAACGCGGCTAATGAGTTTCCCCTTCAAAACTCGTCATATCTACATATATTTTGCGGCAAACATTTTTTGTTACAATAAAAATGCGTTTTTTCGCTCTCTTATATATGAGGGTCCATAGTTCGCTTAAGTAGTATCTGTGATCGACATCAAATGACACTTTATGTGGAGGTAGTTGCAGTTCATCATGAGCAGTAATCATTTGTCGTCAGGTGCATGCTCATTTGCCACTTCAATGTCATTGAATATATTTACGGTACAGTACAGACACAGATGGCTGACCGACTCAGAGATTAATGCACAGCCGAAACCACTAACCCAGGAATCATGAAATTTTGAAAGCAGGTTCTTTATATAGCGTAAGTGAGTAAGCACTGAGGAATACATTTTCAAAGTTCCACCCCTGTGAAGGTAGAATACGACATCAAAGTTCAATTGAAATCTAGAAAAATAGAAGTGCAAAATTCTTTATTTTATAAATATAGATATAAAAAAATCTTCTTCAAATTTACATGTAGGGTAAAAACAATTTATTGAAATATATTATTATACCTATTTCTGTGTAAGAAAAGACCCGGGAAAAGGCTAGTAATAATGAATTATTAAAGCAACAAAGCTGATCCAAACATAAATGGGATTTGGTCTGTATTTGCCTCCGCCCCACTGTTTTGTTTATGGAACAACAAATCGCGATTCATTGAAAAGACAGCTTTACTTATTAAAGCAATTTTCCGAGCTCCATACATGCACAGGCTTAATGAAAAATGCAGTTCAGGTCAAATAAACACCTTTTTGGTATAATTAAATAAGGTATTTTAGAGAAAATATTAGCAAAGTACGAATTGGCAGACTTGAGGTAATGATAATATTCCAGTTTCTCACATAAAAAACCCAGGAATATCCAGAACAATCCCTATAAAAAATAAATATGTTTGTTTTTCTAGATATTTAAACCCTTAATAAACGGTGAAAGAAAACATCGTAAAGCTCGCATTCATAGTAGTTCTCGATAATCCTCTCAAAATTGTGTCTTCTTCTTCTCTCTTCATAGTGCATCTCGGACTAGTGAAGAATGGCAGTCAACTAAGCACATTTTTTGTTATCCGTCGCCCGACACAAAATACGGTAGCACTGAAACCTCTGTCCATTGCCGGGTATTGAGTAACCACGACTTTTTTCTTCTGTTGACTGCTCTAGTTTTGTGAAAGATGTGTGAATTTATCAATCATCTTTTGCTCCATGTGGGGAACTATTGGTTACGCCATATTTTATCTTTTGTCTCATGGGAATCAAATTGAAATATAAAATATTTTATTTCAATATAAGGTTTATATGTATACCCTAATTAATGTCAAAGATGCAATGTGAAATCCATCATTTACTTGGAGGGCTGACCAAAGATTAACAAAAACTGGCGGAAAAATCTCTCAGAACACTTTTAAAATCAGTCATTGATAACAAATTATTACTTAATATTACTTTAGATAGTATACCTTATAGTGAAACTGGTATGGAATAAAGTAAGTAATACTAACAAAGTAGCAGAACTGGTCCAGATATAAAAGGGATTTGCCTCGCGGTGCCTGTACGAGTACTAGCCAATTGCAATGTAAATGATTCTGATTAGATGATGACCAATCTATTTATAGGCCAGCGTTCTTTATTAAAGCAATATTCCAGGTAAACGCTGGCTCAAATAAATCAGTTTGGGAAACATTAACATATTTTTTATAATAACTGCATAAGGTAACATGTAAATTATGTTAAGACTAGCTGTGCCCGCGACTTCGTCCGCGTGGAATAGTTATTTTGGGCATAATTTATTTTTGCAAACGACCTCCTCAG
>DWON01011715.1:0-10029 GCA_018251015.1 Phocides pigmalion okeechobee
AATATATATATAATCAACGCAATACGAATAGAAGTCTTATGTGAAGTCGATACCAGATGGGCACCCATCTCTGAGCGATTAAAATAACATTTTTGTAGGTATGTCCATGAACCGACACACGCCATCTTATCAAAACGCAAGAATCATTTTACACTAGAATTGGTTGTTTTGTAAATCTCTTGTAAGTAATGAACTGGTAATGACAAGTTCTATCGTCTACGGGTATAAGTACCAGTAAGTAGGTACTTCAAACGTTCCGTCTGTCGCCTTTCCTTTGACGGAATATTGCTGTAAACTCGAAATACATAATTTCCAGAGCCGCTATGATTAGATCCAGTTTTGATTAGATCGGCAGCCGTTTCAAACAATTTCCTTTGCAATAGGTTTTGCGAAGCTACCTACCAAACGCGATTGATAGAAGGCTAGTACCAACGTCCCTATTTTCGTTAAATATATCTCTAATTCGTTGTTATCTTAGCAGAATAATTTGGCTGGATGCAAATCTATCTACCTACGTGTCCAAGTAAAAATCTGAACAATATATTTTGTTCAGATTAGATAGGCACCCATCTACATTTTCGTTATCAAGCAAACTTCATAACGCAATGGTTTAAGGGATGGAAAGCTTATTATAAGGATACCGTTAGACTCTCTATGTGAGATCAGGCGTAGATTCTTAGTTAAAGTTGCTGTGTTCGAGTCTTGGAAAAGCCCCGTATTCGTAGCTGACTACTGGTTTCTCTCATAACATTCTTCCTGTTTGTAGTGTAGTTGATTGGTCCTTGTAATCAAATTAGCTTTTTCTGTTTTTGGTTTTTACATTTAATTTGTACTGATTTCTTGGGTTTTAGATTAAATAGGGAAGAGATTTCGTGCTATTTTCAATAAACTTATATAGGTAGGTAACCGTACATTAAGTGTGGTAGGCGCTCACTCGTTAAACAAAATAACTAAACAATTTAGTGATTGTGCATTGAATTATTATTATTATTAAATTATTTTCTCTATCAAACGAAATTAAGTTGTTTTATCTACAGAGCTTCAAATTTCTAGGTAAGAATATGTCTATGTCTTACTTATTACTAGATGGTTGTTTAACTCCAAAGTTAGGGCGTATCGTAAGAATATTTTAAGTTCATTTTGTAAGTCATACGCCATTCTGCATTCATTAAGTTATCATCAGTTTTAGGATACGACTTTATTAGTGAATCCAAAATTCGTGTTTGGGTTCAAGGGGCGTTTTGCCATCTGTCAAATGATCCCTGGCTCATTTTATCTATCATATTTTTGTTTAAACACATGACAGCAGTTACTACGCTTAAGACACTGAATTCTGTGAGAGCGTTTGAGTGAGTACCTTGGTACTTAAACAGTAAGTAAATAAACAGTGAGTTACAAACGATGAGGAGACAGTTTTCAGCGCTAATAATGACATTAAAAAAGAGAATGAAACAAAATAAACTTGCAGTTAGTGTTAAATTAATAAAATTAAATTAATAGGCAGGGAACAATCGACACCTCAAAAGGACCTAGAGCTTATTCATACCACTCAAAGATGTGTAACGTCACAAAAGCTGATATTATTTTCTAGCATAAAAATTAACAGTAAAGAACAACATTCGGCATCCATTTTCAGACAAGAAAAAAGAGCTGGTACCGACTCGCTTTGAGGCATTCCGACATGCAACTCTGAAATTGCTTTGGTACATTGAGTATTATTACAGGTAGCATTTTTAAGATAACAGTGTTGTTTTTCGTAAAAAATGAATGTTTTATCAATGTGTATGTAACCATGTCGCATGGTCACGGACTCCGTTTATGTAGTTTGGGTTAGGCTTTTATTATAATTAGTTTTAAGATTTTCATTATTGTAAATATGTACCTATAGGTATATTTTAAGGAATCCAAAATGAAAGGATCATTTTATACAACCATGTGTAGGGATAGAATTATCCTTTTTGATCCTTTTGGTAAATGTCGAATATTTCGGTATACCTATACTTATTTAAAAAATAGTACCCAGTAACCTGTACTAGTAACCTGAGCTACCAACAAACACTAGGTACCTACTTTAATATTGAACGTAACATTTACTACATCTTTCCGTCGCTTTTGTACGTACATAATCTAAACCTTTGACGTAGATGGCTTTTTAAGTAAAGTTAAACAGTACATCATCATCGACCCTTTACCTACTATCCCACTTTTAAGCCCAAGTCTCTTCTTCGAACGAGAAAGGTTGGGCTGCAATTAATTATGCTGGACAAGTGCAGATTAGTCAATTTTATGGAAATTTCCCAAGTATGCTCAGTTTTCTTCAAAAGGAAGGTGGTAGAGCCGTTAGAGCTCGCCCGGAGTGGCACCACCGTCACCCTCATAACCCGTCGTAAAGCAACATGTTCTTCATGTATTGTATTTCGGCTGGGGAGGTGTGGTTGCCGGATCCACATTATTGGAGGCGACCATCTTAGTCCTCAAGAGTAGGAACGCTTCCGCGTCCATCCTTAATTAGAACTTCTGTTCTATTTGAGATTGGACGTATTAGTTCACGGGCTTCAGTGACCAGTTAACATCAGGTGGCCTGCATGCCCGTTTCTTACTCTTTCAATATAAAAAAGGAATGTTTTCCTTACATTTTCATTTAGCAAGTGACAATTAATTGTTAATACGCATATAACTTCGAGATATCAGAGTTGCGTGCCGAAGATTCGAACCCCGGACCATCCGTGTGAGCGGCCGAAATTTTACCACGAGGCTATAAGGGAAGCATACAATTGTCTAATTAGATAACCGGTTGTTTTTGATTGTCGTATTGATGTTTTAGGGGTTATTTCCATTGGTTGGTCTTTCAAATGGCAATTAAGTGATTTTGATCAAATTTCTTAAACATCCGCCAAGTAATCGGGGTAAGCCGATTGGCGTCTACTCATAGAGCGGCGTGGCTTCACATGCCAATTTATGTTGAAAACGAATGGCGGGCCAAGTACTAGGCAGCGTAGGCGAATTCGTTTGTTGTTTTCCCCACCGCTTTTTCCGCGATGACGCCAAGCCAGTGGCGAAGTAGTGCAACGAGCGATGTGATTGGCGCGCCGAGCAGCCAATGTGGACGACGACCGCGTGTCGGCCCTAAGCACGAAAGGGACCGAGCCGATATCCGGACACACGGGCACTCGTGCAGTCCGTCCCGGGCCCTTGCTAGGATTGTGTCGTCGACGCGATTTGCATGAGCCGTCCGTCTTATCATAAAATGTCTGTACTGTTCGTGCGTGTATGTGCAATCTATGGGAGTCTCGCGAATGCATCTTAAACTCAAGGCTGGCTTTTAACGTAAGTAGTTAGCCAGTAATATAATTAATGTTGTGTTACCGCGATAACAGATGGCGCTACACGTCCCGATGCCGCAGTCGCTCGGCGCCCGGCGCTCCGCCGTGTCATTGAACTGAGCTATTATGCGGTCACACTGTATCTCGACCTTTATCGGAGTGCATGCAATCTTGTTTATTTAATATTGTTGATTCACAAAAATAAGCCGTTATGCATTTACTTCTGCAATTAACGGCCATCACTTGAACGATGCACTTGATGACGGCGACATTAGCTGGTAACTGGATGTACTTTCTGTCGTTTTCTACGTTTTAAGTAATTTGATATCTTCGTCACGGCGACATTCCTCGCCGTGATTAGCAGGCAGGGAGGCACGACTGGTAAGGCGAGCTGGGGAGAGGCAGAGTGACTAGACAGACCTCATAATGCTTCGTATAAATCTGTTGCATGTAATCGTGTAACGTAATCGCTCGATAATAATTGCATCTGTTGTTACACATGGGTTATATCATCTGATAAACTGATATGGTTCTTATTGATAATTGTAGGTGAATTAGGGTTATGCGAACACTAGGGACAGATACTTGGATATGTTGTGTTATTTAGGTACTTAAATAGGTAAGAACACAGATTATGAAGAGTAGAAAAAAAACATATAAGTAATTAAAAAGTACAATAAAATAATTTTGTTCATTATACACTTAATCTCTATAAGTAGGGTAATGGTTAATAATAACCTCTTTAAAATTGTCTATGAAAAAGTCCTATAATTTCTATATTACATATGCATAAGAATAATAACAATTCTATATCAGACATAATATCTAATAAGAAAACACATATTTCACACTACATTTTGCATGCGGTTTAGGTCATGCAGAAGTCGATGTAACAACATATTTATACAAATTTTTGACCAATATTTTCTCCCTTGGGAGTGTCATTTCCAATATTCCTTTCTTAGTGCTCACCTACGCCATATAAAACATCTAACAGCAAAATATCAGGATTTAAGTTTTTCTGGGTCTGTAAGTCACTTGTTTTATTTATATGTAGACTAGCAATATAAACTCTATTACCCCAGCTTTGCTCGAGTAATAGAGTTTATATTTACTTCACATTATTTTTTGTTCATACATGCATCCAGTCATTATCCAGTTGCAAAAACTAATATCAAAAAATCAATAACTCTATTTAATTTCTAGCCCAATTTACAAAAAAACTTAACTTATTAAGCACCAAAACTTTCCTCTCAGTACCTGTTGTTGAAAACTGTGACAAAATCTGTCCAGTACTTTCTGAACTTATCATGAACACACAAATAGACAGACGCGACGCGGGGCTTTGTTTTATAATATTTAGAGATAAGTACAGTAGGTTCAAGGGTCACACATTTTATAAGGCCCACTTTTAACTTGTATTATTAATGTTGTCATTATAATTATCGTAATGACTTCATTCTCATTTACAAAACAGTATTAAGTAATTAGAAAGATACATCCATAATCTCGCAGCTTGTGTAGATTGTAGCTAATTTCATAGTTACGTGATCAGATACGTCATATGATCGGAAATAGGATGGGTGACCACTAGTAGGTACACCTCGTGCGTCAGATTAGTTGTTTATCCACTAAAATCCTTTTCTTTCTTTGATTATTCGCATTAGAGTGTTATAGTAGACTTAGCTCCTAGACTCTCGCAATATTGAGGTGCGACTTGGTCAGCTGTGGTATATAAAAACTATGGCAGTCACTTGTATTATATAGGTGTGTCTTTAAGAAACTGGTCATATATTTAACTCCTGAATTAATTCAACAGTTGGTTTTCTTCAATTGCATAGATGGATACATGAAATTAATTCAATAAACACATTAGTAGGTATATTGCTTGAGTGGAGAATGTACTACCTACAACATTTTTGTAATTATTGTGTGGTGGCTCAATTACAAACGTCATAAACCCACTTTAAGTGAGAAAATGAATCATGTTTCAAACCAAGTTACTCATTAATATTGGTCACACGGAATAAAGAACTTTGAAATAACTAATTAGATGAAATAAACAACCGTAATCAGCATAAGTCACGACATTAATTAAGACGATCAGTACCTAGACACAGTGTTATAGATTCTTTCCTCCATTACCCGTAATATGCTTCAGAGCATGTAGAGACAGATTTTTACGCGTACCTGTGTGGTCATCGCTGTCCATCTCATCCACATAATCGCAGCTGATATTTACGGGGTTGTATGATACACCTCTCTGAGGCATTTTACGAGTTAACGCCCTAGAATAAATTATTAAATTGGCACCTAGCTCGTGGACTACATAATAACGTAGGGAACGTAATAGGTACTTAATTACCGTTAGATATTAGTTGTACTGGGACCACAGACTATGGTACAGCGGTTTTATCATTTGAGTAGCTTCCATGCAACATTTGAGTAGACATGGTAAAAGCGAAGCAAAGAGTGTAAAGGAGTATAAAGTAACATACATAAATCCCTACTTTTGTATTATTAGTTAAAAATGTAATAGGATCAGAATCTTTGTTTGTTTCTCTTAAATAAAAACAAACAAGACAAAAAATAAATCAGTATTTATACTTCCTAAATTTCGTATACTGAGTACCTGTACCTACCCCTGTACTGTTATTATTATTTGTTATCGCCTACTACTATATTGAATATTTATTATCACGCTATAATATATTAAAACTGAGAAATAACCAAAAAATATTGTAGTAAAAGGCTTCGGTGATTTCGCGAGCAATGCTGCAAGTTAATGCTAGTATAAACTATATAGTGACGATAGCCTGAAAAGAAAAGAATATTCATGTGAACGAATGATAGTTACGTATGAGGAAAATTAAGTAAATATAATTTCCTTACATAAAAAAATACAAGATTTTAAAAATACTAAATTGTTTGCTTTGCACACTGCAGCCGTAGTTCTTCAAAAAATCTATTACACTTAGAGCAGTCAGTTACAGCAGTAAGCATTACACTTGCAGCTGCACCTAAGTGTAGTGAATTTCTTGAAGAATGTTAATAGAGTGTACAAAAATAGTTACTTAAAGATATTAAAGATATACTCATATGGAGGAATCCCCATATGAAGGATTGTGTTGTCACTGGTGAGATTGGCCGTTGATTAATGTCTACAGGTCTCCATAAAGCTGAATTTTCCGAGTAGTTTCTAGATACACTTATAAACGAGGCAACCCTTGAATGTCCAAGATCTGCAACAATTACTGAATACCAGTAAGGTTGCATTGTCATAAAAATCTGGTTACCTATCAGATCTTGGTCAAGTCCAACACTTATGTGAACCTATTCATTGAGGTAGATCAAATGAAACTTAAGGTTGAATCTGATATCAGTTGTAACTGATTAAGGGTAAATAAAATATATAATCTGAAGGCAGTCCTGATTACAATGCAGCATCAATATAATTACTATGTTGTTTGAAATGTGAAATGCATAAAATTTGGAATTATAAATAATACCCAAAACTTGTACATTATCTCGTCAAACAGCTGATATTTTTCAAACGGTTCTACACATTCATTAAACTTGACCAATAAAATACCGCGATGAAACTTGTTTCTAAATAAAAAAAACTGCTTTAGTATTTAAATGAGTCTACATTTTTAGTGCCGCGAATGCATCGGCATATACAAACACGTAATTATAGTATTCAATGCTATATCTAACACCAAAGCGACCCATTTTCGCGTTAGGGTTAAAAACGCATTAGCACATTTCCAGAAAATAACTAACACTTTGTGCAACTGTGATGCGAGACATATTTTTCAATGTGGAACATCTAACGTCTTGGGGACATACTAACTCGTGTCGTGTGCCTGCAAACTTCGGCTAACGCTTTTATGCCGCCATGCTTGTGCCATGCATCTTTACCCTTTATTTATTTGTCATGTAGGTATTTATATTTGGTACATATGATTGTTATAACATTAATAAAAAAATATATTTGTTTTATTAACGAAGCCATGTTTAATTGATTTATTGTTCTCCATATGGATACATAATTTTTCTTTAATTACATTGTTTTCAATTTTCAGTAACTATCAAATTGGTTATTTTACATGAGCCGAACGTATTTTTTGTTTTTTTTTCGTATCTATATAAATTTATTTTTCATTTTCTTACAAATATATTAAGGACAAAAATTAACAATATCTTCCATTAAATAAACCACTTAGTGAGTCTTACATAACATTATTTTTTGACCAATTGTTAGATAGACGAAAGAGAAGTAGGTGGAAGTCCCTATCGTTACATTTGTACGTGAACTATTGTCTCCGCAAAACTCACACATTCGATCACAAGTCGCTCACATAACACAGAAGTGATACTATTGGCCACAATTATAAATTTAGCTTACGCGTAATATGTTTCTTTGTTTTCTACACAGTTTTATTACCACCTTCATACCCATAGCATTATGAACATGTCAATATTACAATATTGCACAAAACACTTCATCTAACAATAAAATCTAAATAGTTAAGCGACTGTTCGATAGATGGAGCAAAATATAATGTTGTAAATTTTATAATCAATGTGTCAGGTCATAAACGATATATCGTTAAATTCCAATTTAATAAAAATGATCACATCATTAGTGTTAATCGACGTTAATTTTGTAAAACAATTCTTACATGGACTGTAATGTTTATAGCCAAGTACCTAAATAAAGAAGCTGACAATCTTATTTTATTTATTTATTTATACGTTTTTGTACAAGGTATATCACAAAAGGAAAGATATATAACAGAAAATGTAGTACAAAGCACTGCTTATTTCAAAATTATTAAATTTTTTATTTATTATTATCTTCTATTTATTAGATAGCATTATGAAAGTTTTAACACCTAATATACAATACTAATTTAACAAGTGAGGCAGTTTAAGTGAAACTTAATTATAAAATGATTTCTGATTTATTGAGATTAATTTAATAAGCATATTCATTTTATTTTTTTAATGTTCAAGAATATGAAATAATCGTTACGGAGCACGACGTAACCCTTTATCGTGGTCCACCCCTGAAACATTTCTAGTTGACGTTTTTTAAGATTTGACGAAAATAGATTTAGACCTTATTCTACACACGTAAGGTATAAATTTAAGTATTAATCTACCAGTATATTTGCATCAAAACAATATAAATGATGTAAACAACAAACAATGGTTTAATAAGATATAATACAATTTAATACCAAACGATGATACGATACGCCTTCGTGCATAAGCATATTTTGCTAACCCTAAACTTCAATACTACTTGACAGCAAGAATATCTCTTTACCAAGAATGGCTTGTCGCAGAATGGCTATTTGACCAGATGGTCATGGAGATCCTTATCACTAGGTACGTATACAGCATCAGTTTAATACATGCGGGGCACATCCCCTTAGAGAAAACAACTTTTTCTTCCACGGTTAGACACGAACGAATCTTTTTGATTGTTCTTGTTATTTGTATGCAATTCTGTGGTAGATCAAAGTCTTGCAAGTTTCTTTTACATGGGTCTTCTACATGTGTCGGGCGTCTTGTTTTCTATGTCTATGAATTTATTTTATTTTGTAAGTCAACATAACCTTAACCCTAGGTACCAAGAAGTACCTAGGACGGCATGTGTGTTCTGTTAACACGAGAATAATCTCCGAACTCAGGATACGTATTTATGTATATTTTTATTTAAAACATAAAAGGATTCAATATAAAATGTAAATAATAAATAAATTCTCATTTCGTCAACATTCACATCAAAATAAACATACAAAAGATACAGTAGATATTTCTATTCTCTTCTTTTTAATAATATTGTTCAATCTTCTATAAATTTTATTCAAACAAATGGAAAAATATTATCAGGAGAAACCTGAGCGACAACTTTTATTTTCTTATAAGAATTGTGCACCGTTCTCCGGAAATTGGCAATTTTATAACGTTGAAAGGCAAAATAATCGGGAACACGGCATCTGCATACATCGTTGAGGCGTTGTAATATCGTGGCATTTTTGGAAAAAATGCATAACGCTAAGTAACATAAGTATTTTGAATACATACTAAAGCTACAAACTTAGTATTGATTTCTTGATAGGGTACATCGACTTCTTCGAAAACAGTTTAATATTAATTCGTGGGACGACATTATTTCAATAAAACATTAGGAATATTACGACATATAAGCTATTGAAAATTAAAATGCGCTGCATTCGATAAGAGCGGAGGCCGATGGCTCCAGGTGACGTCACAACGGTGCGAGACATTTCGTTTTTGTGTTTCGGGGAATACGGTCAGGGAATAAGTAATAGCACTTCCTTCATTTTCAAATGTTACTGATTATTCTAGTCGCATTGTTTTTTTGTCTTCATTTTCCTAATTAATGATTGTAAACCTAATTATTTTAATGTTACTCTAAATCAGTGTTTCCCAACCTTTTTTAAGACATGCCCCACCTAAACATTTCTAAAAATGTTATGCCCCCCCACATAATTTTTAACCATTAATTTATTAAGAAATATAAATGATAAGTTTTAGGAAGAAATTACTGTTTTATTGAAATATAGCGGAAAGGCACGTGTTTGTTCCTATTCATTTGTTTTATTTAGAAATAAGTGTATTAGGTTTCATAAAAATAGTATAGTAGCAAAATATGTCTTCTTCGACACAT
>DWON01011716.1:0-10028 GCA_018251015.1 Phocides pigmalion okeechobee
GTAATGTCGAGTTTTTTAAGATGTTAAACTATCATATGTCACGTAAGATGTCACGATGTTATAGCTTTTGGAGAGATATATATGTATATAAATTAATTATACATCTCTTGTCTATAAAATTTAGTTTGCAAATGTTGTTCATGTCTATAATGGACACTCACCATTCTTTGTTGATAAAAGTTCTGTATTATAAAATGCATTATGTGTACTGCTGTTGGTATGTTTTAAAAATAAATTAAAATAAATAAATCTCTCAAGAACTTATATAAATGTACATATACACATAACGCACACACACACATATGTATGTGCGTGTGTGTGTGTATGAATGTTCTAATATTATCGTGAATATCGTAAAAAATATTGTGAAAAAAATTGTAGTTGAGTTGGACTACTACAAAATTTATTATTCAGTATTCATTTCGATAACCAGAAAAATAGGTTCTAACAAAAATTCTACCGGAGATAACTATTTCGGTTTCTATTGCTTCACCAAAGGCCTTTAATTTTTTTTTTCCTATATTTTCCATGTACAGACAGCGATTACTTATTATCATTATTTGTGTACATACAGAATATATAGTGTAGGGTGTCAGGGAATAAATAAAATAACAGATAGGACATAAATTACCTGTTTATTATAATATATACATACATACGATAAATTGAATATCTATAATAACTATTAAATAGCGGGTTAACATTGAGAAACACCATTTGAAACAGTATTAAAAATTGAACAGAATAATACTATCGTAGAGTTTTAAACGAATATTGCACTACTTAAACTATAACAAACAACAAACATTCAGATTCTTCAAATTGAACAAACACCAATTATTAGAATTTATATTAACTTACGACAAAAAATTGAAGTAAAACTCCGTTAAAACTAATGCGAATATAAGTGAAGCGCTGGTATCAAGATATTGTATTGTGGTAGATAAAGTTGTCCACTTCTAAACATTCGCTTTAGTTTTCACAGAAGAATACAAAGAAGTTGAAGAAAAGACTGGCAGTTTATTGACTTCAGATCCCTCTTTGATCTCATTAAACGGTATTTGAGTATTGAGTATAGAGTAAATCTACATGGAACGATTACAGCAGCTACTTTAGATCTAGCAATAGTAATGCAAGAGATAAAACTTTTATTATAATGAAACGCAAAGTTATAGGAGATATCTAGATTTTCTATTAAATACAGCAAAAATCAAAGTGTATTATTGTAGATATGACTAGAAGATATGCTAATATATATTAGTAATAGTAGTGAATGATTCAATCGTTCTGATAATATAGCATACATCCTAAGGATTTAAGATTTTAGTAAATTTGAGCTTGAATTTTATAAAGATGAAAGGCTAGTTAAAGATAAATTCACGGTAGATCCACTATTAAAGTCAAAATTACTCTATTATATCCAGACCACACACAAAACGAAGATCCATCATACATTTCAATGACATGACGAAGAGGTTTTAGTAATCGAATGATGGAATTAAGTCTATGTTCAAAGAATCGTGCATTATTGAGCAAAGTCACGTGCTATCGAAGAAAATCGATTACTGTTTAATCGATTAATACTATCGATTATAATCATGTGATTACATCAAAATCGCTAAAGATGTTGTATATCCATTTGCAATTTTGCCCAAACTATATAAATTGCGATAAAAATTTCGATAATTTGAACATATCTTATGGAATCTAAGAACTTCAATAAAGTTTCAAATAACTCGATTACGACCTCAAAACGACGAAATTGTCAATAGATCGGAAATAGATATCTAATCGAAGAATGGAATGTTTTACATTTAATCGCTGCCAAGACGGACGTCCGATTGGCGTAAAGGGATTCATGAAACATGAATAAATTAAGTTAGAAGCTGGTTCTGCCGAAAATGAAGTTTCCGGCTGCGTTGGGATCTTCGGTGGAGAAGTACTCCTTCCAAAGTTCCTGGAACTCTTCCCAGGAGACGCTCGCCTTGCCCTGTCGACAAAATTGGAATTACAATCGTGTTCCGCAATTTGACTTTCCCTGTTGGAAGGTCTTAAATAAGATTTAGAAAAGAATTTTCTCGGGACCAGATTTATGATTCAATCTTGATCATGAAGTTTTCTCGTAGGATTTCAAACAATTGTTGTCAACTTTTCATTTTTATTACCAATTATTAAGTAAGCGACCTCTAATATTAACTTTGCAAAGCATATAAACGGTGAAAATATTGCATTGCACTAGAGTGGCAACATCTATTATTAACGGTACGTATATTAATGCATTAAAAGCGCCATGTAATATGTAATATGTCCTAGTTGTAGAGTCAGAATGAGTACATGAGGCATTCTAACTTAGTCTGTATTTCATCACAATTTGGAACTCTGTTTGAAGTTTGGTTGAAAACTAGTTAATGGCCAATGTGCATTACCATACCGAAAAAATACTTGTACATCACAATAGCAGTGTTAATTTATGCTGTGTTCTGTTTTGAAGGATAAAGTCCTTTATTTACAAAATTTATTTCAACTTACTCCTCAATGTTCATAGTATTGCTTCTTTGAGCAACGTCATCTAGATCTACAATCCTATTTTATAAGTTGGCATATTTCGATAATTAGAAAATATCTTCAAATTATATACAACTGCAATTCGTCTGTGATGATACCTACACCACCCTCATAATCAGCCGTAAAACAATTGTAGAGTTTCGGTTGGAGAGGTGCGAGAGAGTAGCGACGCAACTATAACGACGTTAGACACAATTTCAGTCCAGTTTGATGTAGGACTTGGATGCCCATAGGCTGCAGATACCATTTAATATCAGACATCCAGCAGGCTCACCAGCTTTGACACGTATAAAATACACTTTTTGTAAGTATGAATAGCAAATTAGCATGCAGATCAACTTATGTTAAGTAGTCGCTACGGTTCATGAACTTCATCATATTTTATAACCTCAAAAGCCTTATGTCGCATCTGAGATAGGACGTAGATGCATAGCTATTCACAAAGACGACGATGCTCAGCTTCCTCCTAAATGCAGCTGATAACTGCACTTCAATAATTCTCACTTCTAGGTTAGATTCTTCTTCTAGATTTTTAATGTTAGTCTTTACCTTGGCCATCTTGGTGAAAGCAACCTTGCACTCCTGAGGGTCGATGCCGTAGGAGGAGCAGACGGTGGTGAACTCGTCGCAGTCAATGGAGCCGTCAGCGCTGGCGTCCTCCAGCTGGAACATGAAGTGGCAGTACTGCTGCTGCCACTTCAGAGCAGCTGATGGGTTCTGGGCGTAGTCGTTCCACATTGACACCCATTCCTCGACCGATACCTGGTAAAATTCGATGTATGGTAATTTTATTTTGGGACACCCGTATCCAGAAATGGGAGAGTGATGGATTAATCATGATGTAAATATATGATAAAAATATATGTATACTTAAACTAGTGACCCATACCGTTTCGTGAAGTTGCATTGACGACATCACACTCACAAATCTGAGAAATTGTCTGCTATAATATTGCATGTATTATATGTATAATTATATATAAACCTTCCTTTTGAATACTCTGTCTATTAATGAAAACCGCATTCAATTCTTTGCATAGTTTGAAAGACCTAAGCGTATAGACGGCGGACGTCAGTTTTTTATACTATATAAAGATACATGGCATTTAAAAACACTTAGGAAACAACTAGGCTTCTCCATAATTAGGTAAAACTACAAAATTTAATAATAGTCCCCTGATTACAATTATTCATTTATTATTTATTATTTCTAATAATGTATCCAAGATTTTATATAGACAGACGAGCTTTTAGAAAACAAGTGTGTAGTAGTCAGTATGTATGAGTACCATGTAAAGATGCATGCCAAATATAAAAACACTTTTATGGTACTATAAGCCCTTCCCATAATTGGGTAAAAATACAAAATATAAAAAGTTAATATTGCCTTGATTAGCCTACTCACGATATACCCAGGATTATAGTTACATGAATTTATTGAGCACAAATTGTAGTTTATATAAACAGTATTAGATCCCAGAGGGTCTCGAAGCTGATGACAGTAAACGAGCATAAAGAAGATATTTGAGGCTACTTTACTTAATACTAGCTTGGCTGTTTATCGTTGAGACCACGAACGGTAGTAAACTTCGCCGCACCCAAATGTATGGGCTCCACTCGGTTGGAACAACAGGGCTATAAACTTAGACATTTAGTAGGTAAATGTTGGTTCTACCGACGAATACTAGTATACCGGCTCTACAGTTTTTTTTTATGTAGCAGACGAACGTGCAAGCCACCTGATATTAAAAAATCTATTCCACCTGACGCAAACATTGGCTTTACAGTTTTAATTTTGCAACGGACGAACGTGCAGGCCATCTGATGTTAAATGATCGATTCGACATGATTAGGATCCTGTCTCAACATTTTTTTATGTAGCAGATGAACGTGCAAGCCATTTGATGTTAAATGATCGATTCAACCTGGTTCGAAACCCAGCTCGAAAGCGTAATTTTTTGTGTAGCAGACGAACGTACAAGCCACTTGATGTTATATGATCGATTCGACCTGGTTCGAAATTCAGCTCGAAAGTGTTACTTTTTTGTGTAGCAGACGAACGTGCGAGCCATCTAATTTTATATTATCGATTTAACCTGGTTTAAACTTTGTTCGACAGTTTTTTTTATGTAGCAGACGAACGTGCAAGCCAGGTTACGTTAAATGATCGATTCAATCTAATTGAAAATTTGGTTCGACAGGTTTTTTGGAACAGATGAACGTGCAGACCATCTGATGTTAAATGGTCGATTCGATCTGATCGACCTAGACCTGGAAATAAGACTCTTAAGCAAACTATCACTGCTATTTTAAGAATGAGATAATACAATTACTGACATTACAAAAGATCGTAGAGGGTAATATGCTAAATATAACGTTTATCGTCGAACCCACGAACCGCAGTAAAACTCTACGACTGTCACAACAGACCCTAATGTACGACGACATTGCCACAACTTGGTTATATATTTTATACCAGGTTTTGCAAGCAGCTTTGCCCGCGCAAAAGGCGATATTACATATTTCTTCAAAAATGGTACAACTTATACGGTTTGATAGGGAAAATAACACCGCCAGACCTATTTCAAGCGAAAAGCTTACTTGCGTTTCGGTAGAGAGGTGATGATGCAGGCTACTTTAAAATGAGGCGACTATCTTAGTCCTCAGGAGTAGCAAGAAATTTGTAATCGACTTTATGTTGGACTCTTGTTCTTTTAGTATTATGTTCTCTGATCTCTTTATAGAGTTGGTTATAGATGTCCATGGGCGGCAGTGACCACTTATAATGTGGTCGCTACTTCCATGTTATAAAATAATTCTCTTTTAAGATCATTTTTTTCTCGCTAGAGCTACAATTTCCAAAATTCCTTTCTCAGTGGTTATTTATTAAATTCATCAAAATCGGTTCAATTGTTTCGACTAGAAATCATAACATACGACCGAACTGAACTGAACATACAAACAAACACACTTTCTAATTTATAATATTAGGAGAATGATACTTAATACTAGATTTTGTGAAAGCACTTTAACCTAATTTAATATGTAGGACTATGTTTCATTACGGATATTCCACCACCACCTTCATAATCCGCGCTGAAGTAATTTTTACTTGACGAAAGAAGTAATACGAGCATCGTGATTTTAACAGGTAATGTATGTATGTATGTATGTATGTGTGTACATCGGTTCCCTCGTAACACATACATTGCTTATTTTAATTCTACAAATAAACCCACAAGGGGCAGATATTATTCATCTGATAACGACTATTAATCGAAACTATAAATTACACCAAATCGGTTAAAATCTGGAAAATACGATATTTCAGATAATATTATGAAGGCTTATTAAATATTTTTGTTTCATACTTTTTTATCGTATGTAACGGATGCTATCCGGATCTATGTATATATACGGATCCTATGTAATGATTTTTCTATGTGAGAAGAGTGGCAAACGCGCAAGCAATTTTACATGCATCTATGTTCGAGTCGGTCGTGTTTGCGGTTGTGCGTGGATGTCTATGGGCTGCGACTATTTAACATCAGGTGGTTTGTATGCTATTCTCTTCACATAAAAAAATCGTATCCTTACACGTTGCGTAATGATGTATGAATATCGCAATAACTTCAGTCTAAAATAGTTTTAGATCCATGTTCATTGGTAGTCGGGTTTTAGCTTTTGAAGTTTATTCTGTTGTATCCGTTTACAGAGGCAGGGCTGCCCGCTACACTTACTCGCATGATGATCTGCCCAGTCCTCAAGAGCAGCAACGCATCTATGTAGGATCTTAGGTTGCTTGATGTTGCATGTGGATATTAATAGGCAGCAGTGACCACTCCATTTCGAGTGGCGTGCACACTCCATTGCTACTCCTTTACATTAATAACTAATTGATTAAAGCTAATAGCCTCAATCTAGGTTTTATACGTCGTATAGCTTGCCCTGGACGCCCCCCCCCCCCCCCCCACCCCGCCGTAAAACAACATGTTCTTCGTTCAACTTGTTGTGTTTCGGTTGGGGAAGTGTGGTTGCCGGATTCACATTATTGGAAGCGAAATTTAAGTCCTCAAGAGTAGGACACATCCGCGTCCATCCTTAAATAGAACTTTTGTTCTATTTGACATTGAACGTGGTTGTCCATCGGTTGCAGTGACCACTTAACATCAGGTGGCCTGCATGCCCGTTTCTTACTCTTTCATTATAAAAAAACTGCCATACTAATAAAATCGTAAGCAATAATGCGATGCAATAGGACACACACAAAGACAAAACCAAACCAATACGAAGGGACAGAAACCTAAATTAAATCAAATTGGCTTGACTAATTCAAATCGGTACAATTTGCGTGAAAGACCGGTATGATTACTGAAGTACCACATATTGTATTTAAACATAAAAAACATATACAAACATTCATTGGATCCTTGTTCAAATAGAATACAAGGTTCAATAGAGTACACAATAAATGAATTACTCAGCAAAAATACCCAAAAATGCCGACGTCGGTCGTTGCCAATTCATTCCGGGTACAGGAAAGAGTAATTAACAAGCCCGGGGCCGCTGATATGGCTTTCCGCATGAGTGATGGATTGTGTACTGTAGTACATTTGGGAACTCTTAAAATTGGCTAATAAATTGGCGTTCACAGCAAATTCCGTTAACGACGTATTCACAGTAAAGTTATAATTTTCGCTGTTCTAATTGAAATGGAATTTGTTTGTTGTTGTTTTGTTTTTAAATAATGATGTTTGATTTCATCAGGTTTTTGCAAACAACAGACTAAATTTGTGTGTGTGTGTTGTGTCGATAAAAAGAATCGATGAAAATAATATAAAAGTTCAACTTACGCAAGTCGTTAAAGCCTGTAGGGATATTATATTGAAAAAAGTAGCAATTGAGTTTGCCAACTGATGTTAAATGGTTTCTGAAACCCTCGGACATCAACGTCCAACCTCAAAAAAACTAAAGTCCTATCTGAAGGTGTGCATAGATGCGTTCCTACTTCTAAGTACCAAGATGGTTGTCTCGCTTGAATGTGTAACCGACAACTACACTTCTACCGAAACCCAAGAACTGCTTCACAAAGGATTATGAGGAAGCCGGTGGTACTTCCCCGGTTAAGCTGTTATTCTACCAACTTGCAGACCAGCTTCAATGTGGGCGGCGGTGGTACATCCCAAATCGAAATGTTGTTTTAACACTTGGCGATTGAGTTGTTACAAGTTACAACATTTTTTGAGTTGGAAAGTTGTGGTTGCCGGCTACACATATGCATGATGCGATCATCGTAGTTCTAAGGAGTGGCAACGCATCTTTCTATTTCAAATAGGACTTCAGTTCTGTTTGAAGTTGTATTTAGTTGTTGTTGGACTGTAGATGCTACAGTTCTTTGTCTAGCATATCCATACGATAATTAATTATGGACATTAATTCAGCTCAGGAAAAGACCTTTTCCACGTACTAGCCTAAACGTCTAATATATTGACTTGAATAATTGAGTCTTTTTTGACAATAAAATAAACAAACACAATATGTTAAGTAGTGATACTTTGGTAGGAAGGCTTCGGATGTTCACATAAGAAGTGCGTGGTTCAATTTCTCGATGTTCCAAAGTTATATACTTTTATAAATTAATTATATCTTGTTTTAACGTCAAAGGAAAACTTTGTGATCTAATTTGTTGATTGAGACTTCTCCGCAAATGTACGATTTTAAACTTCTCCGCAAAGTTTACAAAGGAGTATACATTTTGTTAATCGACAATAGGTCAGCGTGGACTAAGGCGTAACCCTTAATTTGGGGTAGCACCGATGATCTAAAACACTTATTCTGTAGAAAACCTAAATATAGTATAGGGAATATAGTGGATTGATGATGACATCGAAGTTATTCGGTAAATAATAAAGAAGGGAGATATCACTTTGATAGCCATTCGAGGCATTTATAGGCTATATCTGCGAGACTTTAAGCACTGAAACGTGTCCAGACTCGCCTATCTGGGAAAATAAAAATAAACATAAGAATTTACAGGCGCCGGTCTGTCAGAACTGCTTATTGTTATCTTCAGATAAAAGTGTGGAAAGTTTCTTTATATTTTCCTCGGTACGGGCATTTATGTTTTTCTTTTCCTTTTCTTTATTCGCTAAGAAATATTTTCCGCTGATTACTTTTGCAACAGCAATGGCCTAGTGGTTAAGATTCGATATTCTTAAGCAGGGATTCCGGGGTTCAAATACCAGGCACGCTATTCTCATTTTACAGATTTTCAGAGAAATTAATTGTCACTTGCTTTAACGATGTAAGAAAGAACAAAACCTGCATGTCTGAGAATTTTTTGTAAGGCCTGAAAGATAAAGTAAGGCCGATGTTCCACATCGATGTGTGCCCAATTGGGGTTCAAGCTAGAAAACGAACTACAGTCGTTTCCACATCCTGATGCTCTCTACAAGCACCAAAGGCTACTGAATGGTCAGTAAGTGGAAATCTCATAAAACCTAGAATCGCTCCAATAATCCGTTATCACGGGAGCGATTCTTTCTCTTTTGTAGGGTCCTTTGTAAAGTTTCCTCCAAGCCAAATGACGTGGAACCTTAAAACAGTTAATGATATAAAAGTGTAAATATATGAACTCGATGTGAATACTGACCTGGCCATCCTTGTTGGAATCAGCCCTCTTCCGCAGGCCATCCCATATCTTAATCATCACTTCATGGGTCTCGGCGTGCTTGGCATCCCCGGACTTCCAGCCCCGGAGGCTGCAGACTTTCTACAAATAATGAAAACATGTTACTCGTCAAATATCGGTTCGCCTTCATAATCCGCAGTGAAGCATTACTTGTGTTTCGGTTGGAGAGGTGCGGTTGCCGGATACACTCTGAAGCGTGGCGACTATTTTATTCCTCAAGAGTAGCAACGTATCTACTTTCGAGCTGATATAGGAATTCAGTTATGTTTGTGGTTGTACGTAGATATCTATGGGCTGCGACTACTTAACAACAGGTGGTTTTCAATCTCGTTTGCTACTCTTCGTGCATAAAAAAGCATATATATTAAGTACCCGATATATAATAAAATATTACTCAGGCTTAATTATTACTATGTTATGGAATATGACGTTATGTTTACGGACTACATTTTTTGTCTTTTGTATATAAATACTAAATTAAGAAGCATTTTTAGTACCAAGTTTCTCAGTTTTTGCTCATGAACGACCAAACTAGGGATGTCCTAAAAATGTCTGTTATTCCTACGGGACGGTATTCTCAGGCTCTCGTCGCAGGAGGAGATAGAGATTATTTGACCCTAGAAGGTTCCCTTTTTAAACAAAACCCGGATGGGGTCGCGCAGCGCATTGATCTTTTTACATAACACCACAATATTAATTAAAATATAACGATGTAACAGAAAAGCGTCACTGGCTGACGCGGCTCTTTGCTGATTCCAGTTTAATTAGTAGG
>DWON01011717.1:0-10027 GCA_018251015.1 Phocides pigmalion okeechobee
CCGCCCGGGCGAGCTCTAACGGCTTTACCACCTTTAAAATCTGTGGATTAATGCGCACTAGTCTGAGAAACGGCTTAAGCAATTTACAGCAGCACATCATGTTAGTTTCAGCAGCAGCAGCACTAACATATCATGTTAATTTCAGTCGACCTTTTAATAAAATTTTCTGCAATATAAAAATTTTTAGATAACACTAGTTTTAGACGCACGGACAGCTCTATGTGACTTTGTCGTATGTTAGCAATCTGTCCATCTGTCAGCTGTTTTAAAACGTTCACAGAGACAAGTCTTGACGACTCCCTTTTATCGATAACAATTGAAACGACAGCTTAACGTGTCCACAAAGCACGCTAACACGCGTGAAACTCTGCTACTAATGGTTACCCATCCAATTTCTGACCGCACCCAACGTTGCTTCGATTTCTTGGTCGCTTAACGTACCCACTAATACACATAACACACGTGAAATAATGCTACTAATTGTCAACCACCCAATTTCTGACCGCATCCAACTTTGCTTCAATTTCCTCATCGTCTAACGTACCCACTAATACACGATAACGCGCGTGAAATTCTGCTACTGATGGTCACCCATCCAATTTCTGACCGCATCCAAAATTGTTTAGTTTTCGAGATCATTACAATTTACTATCTACACAAGCCGAATACACGATAACACCCGTGAAACTCTGCTACTGATAGTCACCCATCCAATTTTTTACCACACCCAACGATGCTTAGTTTTCAAGGTCATTAAAATTTTCTATCTACACCAGCCGAGGGACGACACACACTTCATTGTGCTTATTTTGTTTACTAAATATAAAGAGTAAGTACAGCCAGCTATCCCTTTTAATTTTGGGGAAAATAACTTTTACTCGAAAAAGGCGTGAACTCAGTCGTAAGTTCCAATGTTTATGTAAAGGGTCATGTGAACCTCGGTAAATAACTGTTAAGTGCACTGCTGAATACTTTGAAGGCACTAGTAACGGTCTTGTCAGTGTCCATGTTTATTTAACTCAATTTAAGACAATCTGAACGCTGATATACAATGGTTTTCGTAAGTAAATTTATTATAAATTAAATTAAAATAGAAAAAATTAGTAATCTTTTATGATTAAGAAATCGAAGTTAATTTGGGTGCAGTCAGGAATTGCATGGGTGACCGCAAGTAGCAAAATTTCGAGCTTGTTATCCTGTTTTGGCGCACACGTTAAGCAGTCGTTTCAGTCTAAACAAATGTCAATTAAATTTATAATACCGGTTTTTTATTCAATATAAATATTAGATATGGTTAAATAATATCGAATTAGAATACAAAATAAATTAATAAAAACTATTTTTTATCCTTTACTGTTATTTTTTATATAAAGATGTGTGTTCTGTAGTTTCTTTCACCGCCTCTTCTCCAAAAAGAAACACCTTACGAGTCGGTGGTTGTTTATCCACGTTCAAAAATAGGTCTGCCAAAAATAGGAATTCCTTTGAGTATTTTTATTTTCTGATCTAGGCCCAGAGTTAAAGTGCTCAAAAGACTGGGTTGCGTTCCCGCGCTGAATATCGTTCGTAGTTCTCTGCGCAGAATATGAACTTGCCCTCTTATTCCCAGACGTAAATCATAATGGAAATAATTATTACTTTAAAATATGTGGATTATTAATTTATTTTAAAACAGCTTTTTTTCAAAATTAATTTGATAAATGGACATAAAAAATAAAGATACGTGAATTGAGAACATTTTCAATTTTTGCCAACTCGAAGATTTCCTTAAATTTGCCACTTTTCCAAACGAGAAACTCAAACTAGGAAATTGAACTTCAGAACTTAGGGCCGACAGCTCAACTTATTACAACTTTTATCAGGAAAAGTCCTCAATCTGGCTAAAATATATCTGAGATAACGAAATTTATCCCGCGTATTCCCAAATTATGTTATCCGACCTTGATCGTGATATATTTGAGTTAGCCTACAAGCTAATTAATTGTGGTATATGTCTGATACCATATCAAATGTATTTTTTCCTTTGATTGTATATCTATATATTCGCATATATTTATATATCAATATATAACTTTTTTTTATGTAAGAGGACTAGCAAACGAGCATGTAAATCACCTGACGTTAAATAGTCGCAGCCCATAGACATCCACGTACAACCACAAACACGACCGAAATCCTATCTGAGCTCGAACGTAGATACGTTGATACTCCTGCGGACTAAGACTAAGATGTTCGCCTCGCTTCAAAGTGTAACCAGAAACCGCACCTCTCCAACCGAAACCCAAGTAATGCTTACCGGCGGATTATGAGGGGGGCGGCGGTACGTCCCCAATCGACTAAAGTTCGCCCACCTTCAGCTCATATTTATATAGCAATATTATATACCAATTATATCAACATATAACAATATTTTTATATTTGGCTTTTATATCAATATATTACACACATACATTTTGTAAAGTTTACAGAAACGAGAATCAAATACCGATGAAATATTTAAAGTATAAATATGAATCTATTTTAACAACAATATTAATGCCTTGTCTAATTAATCCCTTTGAGTAGCGATAACAATTTTCCGTAAGAGATATTAACTAGCCTTCTTGTCACCAGCAGTATCGATCAACATAAAAAAGTAAGTATTTTTAAGTCGATCACAGACGCGTTGCTTCTCTTGAGGACTAACGTGTTATTAAAATATTATAAAAAGGTAAACAAATCGGTTAAAAATGTTAATTTAATTTACGTACTAATTTCCACATCGGTCTCGTCTGACTTAGCATTGTTATTGCGATCGTCAGTCTGCAAAGCCATCATCATGTCGATAAAGTCGCCACGCTTCTCCTGCTTGCCTGAAATATTGAGATTGTTCAAACATTACTTACTGAAAATAAACCTTTGGCCCGTTGGGTCCGCGTGCTAAAAATTTTTTCAAACAAATAGTACCACGTTTGATCGACGCTGCCGGTGACAAGAGGGCTGGCTCATATCTCGCGCAGAGAATTGCGATTGCTATCCAGCGCGGGAATGCAGCTAGTGTTCTTGGAACCATGTAGCATGGTCACGGACTCCCTTTAGATTGTTTAGGTTAGGTTTTTATTTTAATTAGTTTTAAGATTTTCATCATTGTGTATATGAGAATCAAATTTAACTTAATGAAAATATTATTTTATATGAGAACAGTAGCACACGAGCTTCCAGGTCGCCTAATCCTAGACCTAGACCTGGAGAAAGCTTATGGACATTCATATAAAACCTCAAACAAAGCTACTGGCATTGGTACTAATCCTTTCGACTTATAACTTAATATAGTTTAAAAAGAGATACTTTAGTATACAACATATTACATATATACATAAATACTATAGTATATTATAATTTTCAGTAGTTTTTAAAATTCACCATCTATAAGTACTAAATATTTAACTACTCCTATGAAATAGATTATACCATGTCTAAATATAATGAAAGTAAAGATAGTTAAAGTTAAAATAAAATAAAGTTTGTACAAACAACCCAAATACGTTAATTAATTAATTAATAAGCATCCATCCATATTGCTGCCTTTGAGATGAGTTCCCGAAACTCTGCCATTGCCTCGTTGAATGTCCAAACTAATCGTTTGACTGGTAATTGTAGGTAATTATACTAATATATTTATAATAATATTAATTATACATACCACTCTCTCGAGCTCTGAGAACACTAGTGACTATGTTGTAGAAGAAATCATGAGTTTTTTTCGGTATGATTCTCATACGGAAAAACAAGACGAACGCCGGCCAGAACTGACGCATGGTCCTACAAATTAATATTTTAATCAAAAAACAGGATAAATATTAATTTAAAATAGAAAGTAGTAGAATTGAGGACTGGTTTTACATAACAGAATTCGTGTTTTAGTTAAAGTGTGTTTAAGTTATTATTTGTAAATGGAAGTATTTAGATCTCGCATTATCTCAAAAATATGGTTCCTTTCTATTAGTGGAGCAAAGAGCAAAAAATTATAAACATTTCAACTTACTTCTCAAATATATTATAGGGGCTCATTTCGTAAAATACGTGTAAGGCAACCGCAAAGGGATCATTAGGGTTATCCATCACACCACTTTTGAGCCCAAAAGCACAAGGAACTATCGCATCAGCCGTATACCCTCCAACCAACTTTTCTGAAACAACCACAGCTGAAGAAACGTCTTTGTCATCGTCTACGGTTTTATCGGTATGTAAATATTCTACTTTTACGTTTTTTTTGGCTGTGTTTTTGGTCTTCGTCACGATATTTCGTACTCGTATGATGAATTCGCTTGCTGTGTTCTCTATTAATGGGAACATTCCTCTCAATTTGTTAGGTCTGAAAAGATAATAATGTTTTAGTTTATTTTGAAAAATCTTTTGTTTAAATTTTTCCTTTCTTCACTATAGTCTGTGTTTTCTAGTCACATCATCAGTAAAATTAATTGTTAGTTATAATTAAGTATTAATAGAATTAATTGCTCAAAAAAAGCACTATAAAAATACCTTTCAATTATACTACTAAATATAATATTTGCCAGATATTAGAACAAGAATTTGATCGGGGAGGTACAACCGTCGCCCTCATAATCCGCCGTTAAGCAGCTTTTGTGTTACGGTTGGAGAGGTGCAGTTGCCGGCTACACTTACAAATAAAGCGACCAACTTAATTCTCAAGAGTAGCATGGTTTTTACAACACATGGACATAGATGTCCATGTGTTGTAAAAACCATTTAAAATCAAGTGGCCTGTACGCTCGTTTGCTACTTTTCCAACATAAAAAATAACCTAATTGAATGGAACATGGAAATATTTTTTTATTTAACAAATTTCTATTATCTATTTATTAATTTTTCTGACCACAATTATTTATATTATGTACAGTTAATTATTTCATTCATCATGGTGGTTTTTAATGCCTCCCAAATGTAAAATATAAATAAATATTTTTCATTTTCGGTTAGTCCTAATCTTAATAAAAAAATATTGTTGGACTAATGATGAAAACGCACTCACGAAAAGATCGGCGAAATCTTCGCCCGAAGCTTCTTCCACTCGTTTCCTCGGAGGAACAGAACGGACCCGGCCAATGGGTCCAGTTCTTTGTTGAAGAAGAACCCTCGGTCCGTGAAGTAGTGGAAGTCGTTTACGCATATCCGTTTGATCAGCTCCGGATCCTGGACCACGAGAGTGCGTTGGAAGAACTGGTGTGTGCCTGGAATGATGGGAAGTGGTCTCTTAGACTAAGTATTACACGCGGCCCCGCGCGCTTAAAATTATATACAATACATTCTTATAATTTATGCAGCATTATTTTATAATATTTATGTATATTTGAAGCAAAATTATAAAAGGAATAAAAACCATTAAAATTTTCGTCTTTGGTATTACCCACTTTCATACAAATATTTGTCTTTTATTTTATACCCTTTCATACTAATTTAAATTTTTAATTTCACCCACTTTCGTACCAATTTTCAACCCCTATTTTACCCCCTTTGAGTCACATACTTTTAAGATGTTGTCATTATATTACAGCAAGAACTAGAAATATATTTAAAACTTAGAAATTACTAGAAACCTTTTAGTTTAACAGTATTTGCTCAGATAATGTTTAAGATCATCTCGGTCGAGTAAAAGTTATCGCGTCCCAGATAAAAACCGGTTTTGTGGTTACAGAAATTACTAAACACCTATGGCTTCTAATGAGTATAAAAATAGAAATTTCAACATTAAGTAAACCTATATACGACGATAAATATACGTCGTACTCTTCTGAGTGGCGGTTAGATATCTTATATTAAGAATTTCCTTGACGAAGAAGGAAATCATCTCCAAAACGGACGAGTTGGTGTTAGTTTATTGTTGTTCAAAAATAGTTCTGTAAAAAATCTACTTTAAGTTTTTTATTTGAGAAGAGTAGCAAACGAGCATGCAAAACACCTGATGTTATATAGTCGCGGCCCATAGACATCCACGTGTAACCAAAACACGACCAAAATCCTATCTGAGATCGAACGTTGCTACTCCTGAGGACTAAGACTGGTCGCCTGGCTTAAAATGTAGCCGGCAACCGCACCTCTTCAACCGAAACACAAATAAAGCTTACGGATTATAAGGGCGACGGTGGTACCTCCCCGACCGAACTATAGACCATCTTGCTAAATAGATAGTCATATACTACTGTTAGTTTTCGACGACGTGGGCAAGCCTTCACAAGTAGTAAAGCCATCACAGGTCCATGGATGGATGGATGTCCGTGGTTGCAGAAACTACTTAACATCAGGTAGTCTACTCTTTACACATAAAAATACTCCCTAACTTTTATAAAGCACTAACGACCCGGCCCAGCTTCGCTCGGGTAAGAGTTTATATTTACTTACGTTGTTTTTCTTTCATACATGCATCCAGACATTACCTAGCTGCAAAAACTAACAAATAGAAACATCTATTTCGAACGACGACTAAATTACAAATTGAACTAAACTTTTTAATTTCTCGCCCAAATTGGCAAAAAAAAAACTTAACAAAAATGCACCAAAATCTTCCTCAGGAATAATTCTACCTGTTGTTGAAAACTGTGAAAACATCCGTCCAGTATATAATTCTAAAATAAGTACCCTTATTACATCAGCTATCTGCCAGCGAAAGTCCGGTCAAAATCGATCCAGCCGTTCCAGAGATTAACCGGATCAAACAGACAGAAAAAATAGTAAAAAAGGTTATTTTGGTATACGTACCGTGTATACATACATAAGCATTTTGTAAAAAGCGGTTATTTTAATATTACAAACAGACACTCAAATTTGATTTATTCGTATGGATTAATTAAATAACGCGTCAAAAACTTACCCAAAAACCTCAAATGTTTGTATTTGTCGTAGATCCTCTTGAAGCACATTCCTCCTTGCTCCTTAAAGGTGGCCACGGTGCTAATGTGGCCTACCAGAGGCCACGCCGGAGGGGAGAATATGCCCCGTCGGGACCAGTAGTCATGGTCATAAGTCAATAGAGCGAGTACCACCGCACCGCTCAGGAGGACAGCGAATATGTACCATATTACTGTGTGCCCGAAGGTACAATATTGAATGGCCCATAGCAGGAAGAGAACTATTTGTACCATAGACCGCTTGAACCCAAACATTTTGGAGATATCACAGATAAATCATAATTCTTAGCGTTAAGGGTACTTGACACCTGAAAATGTTGGTTTCATTAAACACAACAGTCGTAATTCAGCCGTATTGTTGTGTTTTGAAGCAACCGTCACAAATTTTATTATTAACTAGTTCTCAGCGACTTCGTTCACGTGGGCTTTAATTTTTGTCGAAATTGAGTCTTGTCATACAATTATTGTTGTGTTTTGAAGTAACGCAAATAAAATTTTATTATTGACTAGCTGTTGTCGGCGACTTCGTTCATGTGGACTTCAATTTTTGGATTTTTTAAAAGGAAAAAGTTTAAAACTAATATTATCACGGTATTTATATATTTTACTGTATACCAGGTACTCGCGATTGCCGATTTTTGATTTTGATTGCTGATATTTCGAACCAGCTCACAGTCACGGCTAAACTGCCTTAATATCGGCAATCAAAAATCAAAACCATCAAGTTATAATCTACTGATAAAAATAGTGTATAACATACAAACAAAATATGATATTTGTTTTTTATGAATATTGAATCATAATTTTGAATTAACTTCAAAGTTTAAAGGTGGCAGAACTATAGTTCGACCGGGGAGATACCTTCGCCGCCCTCATAATCTGCCGTAAAGCATTACTTGTGTTTCGGTAGGAGAGGTGCGGTGGCTGGCTACACTTTGAAGCGTGGCGAACATCTTAGTCCTCAGGAGTAGCAACGCATCTACGCTGAAGCTCAGATATGATTTCAGTTGTACGTGGATGTCTATGGCTACAACTACTCAACATCAGGTGGTTTGCATGCTTGTTTGCTACTCTTCTGATATAAAAAAAAACTTAGTGATTTCTCCCTTAGTTTTGACATTAAAGTTGATTTATTTGGTTTAAGGGAACAGCATCTAAAGGAATTTTCGGATTGTCTGTTTTAGAAAGTTGTGGATTGATTTTGAACATAAATTACTTTAAAGTCAATGTATTTTTAACTGTTCTTAAAAACACGCAAACATCAGTCTATAACTGTCCTAATTCTGTACATGTGTTTCCTCTCAAAACGAATGATTTTGAACGTAAATCACTTGTAAGAAAATAAAAATAAGGTATTTTTTAAACTCTTCTCAAAAACACGCAACTATCATCGGCCTATACCTGTCCAAAAACCAGGCACAGGTGCCCTCTGAAACTGGTATCCCACAGTCAACAACGCTATCCTACTGCGATGGGTAAACTTCACACAACTTTAAAAACTTTCAAACATGGAGGTTTTCTCATAATGTTATAATCTAATCTATAACAAATGTTTAATATGCCGTAAATTAGAACAGAGCCTGTGAAATAACCACAGATCTCCGTGTGACGAACCGTAATCAACCATGCACCTCAACACAACATTGGAACGCACCTCAACACAACATTGGAACACACCTCAACACGACTTTGGAACGCACCTCAACACGACTTTGGAACGCACCTCAACACAACTTTGGAACGCACCTCAACACATCTCAACAGGGCCGTACTAACATCTCGTTAAACGGGACAAATGTTTCGAATCAAACCGTTCGGTCGGCGCGCGCGCACTGCGACCGAACACGTCGTTACGAGCTGCACGCAACACTGATGCTGTAAGAGTGAAAGTGAACAGGGCCGGAGTTGAAACGTCTGTTATTTTTACAAACGGCTATATTGCCGTGGTGACTGAAAATAATGGACATTTATCTAGCTATACTTAGCGTGGATTGTAAAACAGAGAGCTTTTGCAGTTGTGAAGATATTTTATAATAAAAATAAAAACTGTTAAAAAGCTGAGTGCCAAAAAGTTTCTCAAACAATTAAACTCATGATTAAACGTTGCCGTATAACATGAGGGCTGGTTCATATTTCGCGCAATAATGAACATGTAAATAATAATAAAAATGAATCCATAAAATTATTCAGTTATAACTTTTAGTCTTAGTTACTGTTAGACTAAGTTGGATCGACGCCGGTGAAAAGAGGGCTGGTTCATATCCCGCGCAGAGAGATGCGATTGCTATTTTAGCGCGTCCAAATTGCTAGCGTATCTCCCTTTGTTTGAGTTACAATTTTATTACAATTACTTTTAAGATTTTCATTACTGTAATTAAAATATAAATAAAATACTTGCAAAAGAAAAATAAACATTATAGAATATATAAAAGCATACTAGAAAAAAAACCTTTATTCCTCACATTGATATTAATAACGGAAGATCTTAAGTTCAGCTCTGGATTCTCTCGATACATTACATAATTGTTTTCGAAGATCTAAATTCGTCATCTTAACCCAAAAAGGAATTCCGTAATTACGAATTATTACGAATTACCTAAATCTATTACTTAAACTAAGGCACATTAAGTTACAAGTTTACTTCAAAGTAAAAAAATAATTCTATGTTTATGTATTTCTAGTATTTCTCGATATAATCTTATTTACTTCTTCTTCGATATATTCTATATTAGATTTGAACCCTGATTAATTTTCCTAAATTTAAGAATAAATTCATCATACAATTAATCACTTAAGTGGCTATAAGTATCACATATGTATATGTACATATAATTAAGTCTAACTCTTTACATTTCATTTTACTATATAAAGTAATTATAATTTGTAATAACGTATAATTTGTAATAACGTATAATTTGTAATTGGGTATATTTTGAGCCATTTATATGGCTTAGATTGCGGCTAAGCTGTGACTACGAACCATGTAACTAGTTCGAAATATCGGCAATTAAATTAAAAATTTAAAAATTTAAATGTGGTAGAGCTGTTAGAGCTCGCCCGGGGCGGTACCACCGCCACCCTCATAACCCGCCGTAAAGCAACACGTTCTTCATGTATTGTGT
>DWON01011718.1:0-10027 GCA_018251015.1 Phocides pigmalion okeechobee
GGTTTTTGGATATTTCTCGTTTTATTTTTCAAAAGTTATTATTGTCATTTTACTCATTAGGTAAAGTGCTTTCATTATCAGGTTAAAGTTTTTTTATATCTGTAATACGTCTAAAATAAGACTATTCATCTTATAAAACCTCCTTTTAGTCTTCCTTACGTGAAGGTTATGTCAATATAGGATCAATAGTTTTCAATATAAGTCTGATTAGACATAATAGGTATAAATTAAAAAAAGACATGTGTGCATATGAATTTTGAAGTCACAAATATATTTTTAGACTTAGACGTAAGTTTGGAATGCACGAGACCAAAAAATGCTGCAACCAGCCATTGTTACTAACCGTAAACCTATACATTCAATACGTCGTTGAATCCAATATTCATAGATTCGCCGGTAGTGTGTGTTCGCTAAATTCAGATTTCGCTTCAATATTTACATAGAATATTTGTCTCCAATATCCATTTCCTTACCATGAATCATCTTTTACATATTATTATTTGTTTATCAGAATAACATTCTGGGACACTTCATATAACATTGAAGTATTGTTCAGCATTGAAATTATGTGGTTGTCCTTATGATAGGTATCTTTATTTCATGCAATTACATTACTAAATGATGTAAAATGGTCACTTCTATCCATCGGCATTTGTAACTAACTCCATATGGAAAAGAAGTTTAATCAGAAATTGTTTACAAATACAATTCTACTCAGATAGCACCCACAATCTGCCGTAAAGGAGCTCAAGAATTGCTTCACGGACCTCCGAAACCGAAATACAAGAGTTTTGACATACGTGAAGTTTCCGGCAACACTTAGAAGCGGGGTGACCGTCTTCCTCCTTAGAAGTAACAACGCATTTGCTTACGTGTTCTGACAGAACTGCATCGTCCATGACTTACAGCACTACTTAACATCGGGTGGCCTGCACGCTCGTTTGCAACTCTCCTCGCATAAAAATCAATTGATTTTCATACGACTACAGCCGTTCTACTACATTTGCTACGTCAAACTTATTTAATTTGGCTTCGAAATCAGACGTTGGTAATAGTTAACAATGGACTTATTAAACTTTGTTGGAACATAATGGAAATAACAATGTGTACAATTCATTTTCCATCAACATTTTGGTTACTTTTAATGACACGCCTCAGAAGTTTAATAAGGCGAAAGTTGTTTCAATATTACACAATTAGTCTCTACTGGCTTTAAGAGAACTTTGTAAGCTTAAAGCTCTGCGCCAGCGGACGCTTCGGTCTAACTAATACATTTGTAGAGCAAACACGGATAATTTCTAATTTAGTTTGTGAAAACTAACTTGTTTGTTACATGTGGACGGAACCAAGCCGTATAGTACATGTAGATGTATTGTATATACAATATATTATGTTGTATAATATAGTCTGTAACTTTAATATGCGAGTGATAATATTTAATATTGTATACGATACATGATTTAACTAGTCACACTATTTTACACTCTAAAAATTAATAAGTACTGAGTGTAAAACAAATAATTTTCAATGTATCAAAGTTGGAACTTACAGTAAAAAGAGGAAATTAAAGTGCACGTAAAGACTTTTATCAAAATGTTAGCATTCACATAAAATTTCGTGTGACATTTATCTTTTCCTATTTTTATTAGTTGTTATGTTATGCTTTGAAATATATACCATTATACATTGTGGTGGCGGATTGTTGCAAAGCAGTTTTTTAACAACATAATTGCCTGGATTTCCGCAAAGTAACGCATGATACTATTAATTAGTAACTATTTGCCTATTTTTTAAAAAAGGTAAAATATTCAGTATAATTGTAGATTTTTCAATGTTCTAATCATTGTCTTTGGATCTACAAAAATACCCATCTTCTAGTCTTTCTTTATATTGCCAATGTTACTCGATTCTTATATTTGTTATTGTTTATTATAAAACATAAACTAGTCCCACGTCGGACCCCTGTGTATCCCGATAAGCTCCTCATCTGCGCGAGCAAACCGGCCGAGATCACATGATTTACGCCAAGCTCCGTTCACATCTCGTCGCTGTCACGAGCCTTATCTCTAACACCTTCTTCGTCGTGTAAGCCCTAGATATAGAGTACGATACCACGTATTGTCTAACCATATAAAACAGTAAGGTTTTCACTATATATTGTTGATATTTCGGTATATTCCTTATTTCTTCGTTATTTCTATGTAATCAGTAAACAGTAAAGTTCTAAATTTATAGTACAGATATGTCTGCCGAAGTTTAAAGTATGTCGTTTTAATGTTGTAACAAAATAATATCACTAATACCTACATATCAAACATACAAATATATGAATATACGAACACAGTTCCAGGATCTACCATCGTCTAGGAAAACATAAATTATGGTTTACATTTCTATTCTGGGTCTGATATTTTTGTATACTTCTTCGTATATATTCATAGTAATCATAACACAGAAAATCCTAGGTCATCAAAATACTTTTAAAGGTGGGGAAGCATATTTCAAACGAGGTGGTACCACCGCCGCCCTCATAAGGCGCCATAAAGCATTATTTGTGTTTCGGTTGGAGAGGTACGGTTGCCGGCTATACTTTGAAGCGAGGCGACTATTTTAGTCCTCAGGAGTAGCAACGTATCTAGGTTCGAGGACTTTAGTCGTGTTTGCGGTTGTACGTAGATGTCCATGGGCTGCGACTACTTAACATCAGGTGGTTTGTATGCTCGTTTGTTACTCTTCTTACATAAAAATATACTATTCCATTGAGTAGGATATTTCGGAGAACCTATTGAAACAAACATGTAGCATAATGCAAATTGAGAAACTTGAGGGAAGATGAACAGAATTAATTAACGAAAGGGTCCAGGTCAAGAATTTGCTTTAATTCCAAAGGTATTTTGAACAAACATTACGTAAGATTGTAAGGAATCGTGTAAATTGTCAGAGTTGGTTCGTTATGTAAAAACGTAACGTAATAACGTTATGAATCGATTTATTTGAAGATTCCAATCTATCTTACAATTATCAGTACCTAGATTTAAGTTTTTATCATATATTTAAACAACACATACATTTCTCTTAATCACTTAAAAGCTGCATTGTTTTATATAAAATAAAGTAATTCATATAAAAATCTATAACACAATCGACTGATACTGAAATTATTGTAAATTATATTTGCTACATTTTAGTATACAAACTCCAGTCTGTTGAATTATAATACGAAATGATACAATAGGCCTATTCAACGTACACGGGAGATTAGCTTCAGTCTATAGTCAGATAATGCTGTTACGACATTGCTACGAATGGCTACGGAGCTACGACTATGTGTGATATATTGCAAGCATGGATAATATTGTAAGCCCCGAAGTTACGGCGGAGTACAGTGACAACAATAGGGATATTCAGATTAACATGCACACTTTGCAGGACTCCAATTATATAATAATTCATAACTTATAAGTCCGTTACCCATTGACTATACTGATATTAATGTGATTTATTATTTGTTCCTTATTAAAAATCATCGTGTCAATATCATATTATGTGCAAAAGGATTAAAGAACTGCTTTGATATATTATGTACTATTTGTCTTTCATTCCCTTAATATATTACATACACTTATTTAATAGATAGTTTCGTGTCAACCATAATTAAAACTGCTGGTTATTATATAACTAATAAAATATCTTTATAAACAATCATCATCATTTTTATGAAAATAATAAAAATTCTAATGATTCTTTCGATGCGCTTCTATCATTACATTACTAAATATTATTTGTGATGTACATTTTTATTCAAAGGACGAATTCTGTGGAGTAACAAAATAGGACTTAAACACTACTATATTACAGCTTAAATCAACATTCCCAGTAGAAAATAATTTGAGCAAACCTCAAATAGTACACATCTTGTATTTATTTAATTCATGTCATTCGGAGCGTAAATGATTAAAACTAATATTATGCCTTGAGAGGCTGTGTGTAGGCGCACCACGCTATATATTGTTTTGATGAGAAAGAAAGGCATTTCCACTCGGCGGAGCGTTAATTCATCTCACAGGAACCGGCGCGCCTGCCGCTACAGCCTGCCAACGCGATAAGCACTCCGCGATACCGCGCTCATGAATGCTTATTACTAATGCAAAACATTTCGTATGTTATAATGTGGACAGTAAGAGTATATTCCATTTTATGATAATCGCTGCAAGTACTTAGCGAACAAGCATTGAATATTATATGCGAAGCATAAACGTAAGCAACGTTATAGCAGTTTTCTTTCTTGTAAATTCAGCTACCTACCGGTTTACAGAATAACAAACTATAATCCATTGTAATCGTAAAGTATCATCTTATTCCAAATATTTTGATTTGATATAAATACCAGTGAATTGATGATATGTAAGATCTTTAAATTTTCATTCAAACGCTTATTAAATTTTTGCAAGGAATTGGCTAGTTCGCGAAAAATAAAACTTATGAAAACATTTACTACACTACAGTACAGCGCAGAAAAATAAACGTGGCCTGGGGAATTCATCTTGAACAGATGTGCAATCTTGTTGGCTTTGAGCCTGTAAACTTGAAACTTTATACCAATATTATTTTTGTGAAACTCCAACAATGTTGAAAGTTCGACGAGTATCGTTCAAATAGCTCGCGTTTGATACATCAGTGCATTTTGTAGGAACTCAGTACAAAGCTGAAATAGTGAAATTGGAAATAGCTATATTCTACTTCAACTAATTAAACGAGTAATCGCATACTAAAGCCGCTCGGCCAGAAATTCAGTTAGTTCACAGTTATTATGCAAACGTTCATTATTCGGATTGGTGCCGTAATGGTATTTACACATATTAATTTTGGTATAATGTCCCTATTTGTTTCTGCGTTATCAGGCATACATGTTTTTATTACACTCGTATAAAAAATAATTCTTCGTTGTTAATATGTTACCCGCTATTAAATATTATTTTAATGTCCCAAAATAAAAGATATTTCTGTAGAAAGAAGATTTTTTTCAGCTAATATGTAAATGTATATTTAAAAACATTGTTCTGCTGTCGTTATATTTAGCTTTATTTAACTTATACAAGTTATATTTAGCTTTTAATATACTCGTAATATACTCAAATATCACATATCTCAAAATATTTTACAAGTTATCATTTTAAAATACTCGAAAATATTACTTTTTGGTGCCGGTTGAGCCGAATGATGCCAAGTAAAAATGCGTTTTTGCTTGACATCATTCGTGTATTGTTTTAAAGCATGCGAGTGCGCATAGGTAATTATATCATAATTATAGTCATAATTTATCATCATGAAAAGTTATGTAAATTTAATTCATCTCAAATGTAATTACTTTTATCAAAAACGGTAAATAGATATTTTACTTATTAAAAATATTTCAAACCTCAATTTTGTCGGTCAATTATTTTTCTTTGCCTCGTTAACAAAACTTCATAGCCAAAGAAGAACAACGGGTATAATTAGGACTAAGCGGTATAAAATACAAACTGTTTATGTTTTTCTTGCAAATTACAGTGTTACTTTTTTCAACGAAAGTGGCTTTGACGTAAATGAGCTTAAAGTTGACTCAAATATTTTCGCACTGAGTAATCACTAAACTTTAATTTATAAATGCATTACAATATGGAACTAAGTTATTTAAACCAAAATTTGAATATACACATTTTGAATAAGATTATTTTTTTGTTACACACTCACCTTGTGATATTTTTCAATCAATAACATGTGCAAAGGGTTTTTTCAACTCCGTTTTATTTTTTATTGCACTTTATAAAAGTATACCCATAACTGGGACCATCATGCAATTCACAGTTACAAACGCAATCTACTAAAGCTTAATGATCTGAACACTTTACAAAATACATCGCGTCCTTCAAACCAATACTGGCGCAGCCGAAAAATCATTACTTTTCAAGCGACAAAAAACTATATAACTTTGAATTTTGTTTTACCTGACATACCACAAAATTTTTATAATCTTGTTAAAAATAGTTTACTAATTATTATAAAAAGGGAACCTATGGATAATAATAATAATAGAATCAAATAACAGAAAAATTGCATTTTTGGTTCTAGGCCCGCATGGTTCATGTCGCGATTTTTAAATTGTGGTGGTTCGAGTGAGCTTGTATACTTTGAAAGAAACCACTTTAGTGTACCTAACCTGAGAAATCAATGGCTTGCGGCGTAGCAATCTGAATATGACATTGCGAAAGTCTTTGAACGGAGCAAAATGTCGAATGCGGTTCAGGCAAACATCCGTCTTTGTCTTATGTACAGGTATGAAATAACATTTTTAATACTGTTTTCTGCATATAATAAAGTATTAAGCTTTATCTTTGCATTTTATATAAATACACCATATTATATTATTCGTATCAAATTCAAAATATTTTAATTTAAACTAAGGCCTTTCAGTTCTTTGACTGACAACGTAGTTTTTATATAGCCTTCATAAGAGTTTACCATTTCTTGAAACTTGGCATCTAAAATAACAACTTACACATAATTTAAATATAACTTAAGATAGATAGAATGGAAAATGAAGATATGTAGATAAAGACAGGAAGCAGATAGCTTAACTCTACATAAAAATATGATTGCGTGAAATACTAACTTGACTCACCTTCTTCATGAAGGACATAACGTTCGTGGGCAGCATGGTGGCGCTTTTTTGTAAAAGACGTTCCTAAACTTACATAATCACTGTCAATCACGGCACTTTAAACTTCACTGTATCTTTTAAACACTTTAGTCCGGAATAAAAACACTGCTACTAAAACACGACATTTTCAGCTCGGCTATGTGAACGCTTCAATAAACTTTTCTGTATCCTGAAACAATAAAAAAATACATTAACTTGTATAGTACACCAGATATGAAGAAATAGCCAGATAAACAGTTTTAGGTAACAGATATTGGTAAGTTTATTGAGTGTAGCTAAGCGGAGCAGACCCCAACTTCTCGGGCGGCGTTACTCAAATGGAATGAACAAGAAAATATACACTCAACAGGTCTGTACTTTCTTCATTACGGACTTTTTAATTATTCAGTTTTAGATTATAAACGGATACTCAGAAGATTGAGTGTACGGCATAAATTGCGATGCAAAAATAAAAAAATATCATGCTTTAGATGGAACATACACCTACATATATTAATTTGATATATAATTATACCTTACACGTTGATATAAGTAAGTACATGATATGAGAATACGAGATTAATGTTATAAAATTATATACTGTATTCAGGCGTAATATATTCCTACGTTTTTTATTTTGTTGTCATTTACCATTTAATTATTGTCATTACATCCACATTACTGATACTTACAACTATGTATATATACAATTTAAATTGAAATGTCCATCTCTGACTTTAAAATATATAAAGGTTTTAATAAAAATACTTTTAATAGTTATGTAAAATAATTTTAAAAAATAACTAATAAGTAAAAAAACTATTCTAATTGAAAGTAGCTGTTTTAAACATCTTCATCCATAAACGATAACGAGACTCCTTCGTTTATATGCAAAATCACCGTATATTATCATAATTATATTTTTTCAAATCTTGAAACTTTATATCATTTACCAAACTAGCGACCCGGCCTAGCTTCGCTAGGCTAATAGAGTTTATATTTACTTACATTATTTTTCGACTGAATTACTATATTGAATTTAATTAACGAATTCATTTCTCGCCCAATTAAAAAAAAAAACTTAACTTTTGATGCACCAAAACCTTCTTCAGGAATCATTATACCTGTTGAAAACTGAAAAATCCGTCCAGTACTTTTTGAGTTTATCATGAACAGACACTCAGACAGACGGGATGAGGGACTTTGTTTTACAATATACTTACTGTCTTTGTGTTCTTATCACAGTGTTAAGTTTTCAAATAAAAGTCATTTATACAGTCTTGTTTAGGTTCTTGTTGTTAAATTGTAACAAAATCTTAAAATAAAAATGAAGTTTTAGTTTTTTCGTCTACTATATATTCACACTACCGTCATATTTCTGTTTCTCATAGAGTAAAATCAAAGAGTGGTGTGTTAATCCAGGACCAAAATTATACTTCCTTCGGTCGATCTAAATTGAATCCCTCGTTATGTCCTGGATTCTATTTTATAATACTTCGTTGCACTTATGATTTTAAGGTAGGATCCTTCGCTCCGCTCTGGATTCTGAATAACCCCCTTGCCCTTGCACTTTGCTTATTTATCGTACATACTTCTAAGACCCCAACATTCAATATTGCATTTTGGCTAGATAAATTTATTTCACACGATCCTAGTTTTGCTATAAATTGTTTGCCACAGGTATACAAAGACTTATTCCATAATACATTTACTTTTCGCAAAATAGATTGATATATGCTCGACGGGATAAACGAATTTGGGCATTTCCTTAACCGAGGCAAATTGAAGTTTTCGTACAAAATGTGAAGATCGTTCGTATGTCACCTAAACGTGCAAGTAAAGTAGTTGGCCCCACGAATACCCAGGTAAAGTATATCATGTAAACTAAGTCGGTCGTGGGTCTGGGGAGAGAGATTGCATCGCGGGTCGAATCGATATCTGATATTTTTACCAGACTGCGCTGTAGTTTAAATGGATCTTTTGTGCATGTTTAAAAACATTTATTTGCTAAATAAATTAATTTACAGCACAGTATTTTAATCAGGCCTTTTGTGCATGCTCAATAAATTTAGAACATGCTATCTCTTATGGTTAAAAAAGATATTCCGATGTGATAGCATATCTAAATTTTTGTGTGTTTTTTATTTTTGCCAGAGTTTAGTTTGTCTGGGGAGGTACCAACGCTGCCTTCATAACCCGCCATGAAACATATTGTTACAGTTAAAGTTGAGTGAGTCCCAGGTTCTCATACAATCGAGGCGGAAATCTTAGTAGTCAGGAATAGCATTGTATCTATGACGGCTTCTAATAAGTCTTGAGTCCTATTTGTAATGTCCATAGGCTTCAGTAACTACTTAACACCAAAGTATAACAAGAAAGCGCGCAGTTGTTTGTTATACTTTGAACATAAAATTACGTAATCACTTATTTATAAATGTCTATCTGCGTCAGTGACCATTCAGTATCACGTGTGTGTACTTAATAACGCTTTAGTAGATCGTGAAATATCCATTTACCGATTTATTTTAAGTAGATTCTTATTTTTACTTAGATCTGCCTTGATTTCCTTCAAAATTATATATTAAAATTATTTTATATAGATATAAAGATAAAGAAAAATGACATTTTGTTAGGTGAATATCTACACCATGGAGGTCGTGTGCCTGCTGAAATCAATAAGTCTTGTTAAAATCCCTTTTTGTTAGGGAGCTATTAAACGAGTACGGAGCGTACAAATTTTGTACCATTATTTATATTATATATAGTTATAGCAAAACACCACTGTGTTTTGTTTTAAAAATGTGACGATATCAAGTAAGATTTCTATTCTATATGAAATGGGTTATAGATGTTTGTAGATGACGGTGACGGCTTAATATTAGGTGGACGGATGCTCGTTTGCTGCTGAATATAATCTGAGTCAATATTTCATGTAGGTATAATGTAATAGTGATACAGATTCCTTACTCGAAATTAAACTTAAACCCTTTTTCTGGTAATAGACCTCCTAAAATAATGGTTTAATTATTTTTTTTATTGTAAAAGAGTAAGAAACGGGCGTTCAGACCACCTGATGTTAAGTGATCACTGCAGCCCACGGACAACTACGTCCAATCTCAAATAGAACAGAAGTTCTATTTAAGGATGGACGCGGATGCGTAGTAGGATACTCTTGAGGACTAAGATGGTCGCCTCCAATAATGTGTATCCGGCAACCACACTTCGCCAACCGAAACACAATACATGAAGAACATGTTGCTTTACGGCGGGGTATGAGAGAGGCGGGGGGGGCGCCCCCGGCGGGCGCCCCCCGCCCCCCCCCCCCCAAAAAAAAAAAAAATTTTTTTT